>LTAE01000908.1:10760-43135 GCA_001647135.1 Pontederia paniculata
TACGATCGGAATCGATTCAATCTCAGTTGAGATTGAATCGGATCGAACCCAAACCAATTTGATTATAATTCAATTACCAATAAGTCGTGTACGAATTTTAATTTTTTAAACTCGATCAACTCAACCTAATCCGATTATCGAAACTTTTATATATATTTTTGTTAAATTTGAATCAATTTATTTTTTATTTGAATTTTATATTATTTAAAAAATAAAATATGTTAAAATTTATACTTTATATCCTTAAAATGTATTACAAATCTAAGTATGAATAATATTAAATATTATAGAAAAATAATTTATAAAATATAAAAAATTAATCGAATAAATTGATCATCCAATCCAATCTAACTCGATCTAATGAAGATCAAGTTGGATTGAATTTGATGATTAATTTGTCATCAATTCGATCAAAATTAATTAAGTTTGGTCAGATTTAAATTTGAATCAAATTAAGTTCTATTTGTGGACACCCCTACAATTCACATTAGATTGTAGTTCAATTTAAACGAAAAATAAATATTTTGGCTTCGTTTGCACAATAGGAGAAAAAATGTTAAAACTTTAATACTTTATGAATGATTATTACAGTTTAATTTGATGTAGGCATACTCCCATTTTTTCCATGTAACTTGAAAGTTAATTGAGATTAAGCATTTAAATCACATAACCATAATTCTTCTAGCAACCATTACCACGCCATATATACATGAAAAAAATTTGAGAAAATGGAAAAGGTGAAAAAAAATCTAATTTTAGTTCAACCTAATAAAAACCAAAAATGTTGAAATTGTCAACAAATTCGAATTTACTATTCTACCCCTCTTCCGATATCACCATTAGTCCGCTTCACCAACAAATCGTACCCGTCCGCTGACCTAACGGCGAAGTCCGTCAACGAGCTAACGGCAACGGACATCCCCGCGCACAGAACCCGACCAGCCATCTCCGCCGTCACCGCCGGTTCCTTCTCCGTCTCTTCCTCCGCGGCCGCCGTCTTCTTCGCCGGCGAAGGCCCCGGCGACGATCCGCCGTCCGTCCTTCCGCTCACCGTCGCCATTCCCGCCGCGAAGAAGTCCAGCCCATCCAGCACCTGCGCCTCGCCGACGGACTCCAACAGCTGCGACCACTGGATGCAGATGCCCAGCACCGCCGGCGGACCTCCAGTGGACCGACGCGGCGAGAGCGGCGAACGGGCACCGCCCTCGGGGTCGGCGTAGCACCGGAGGATCCACCCGGCGAGGGAGCGGGCGTAGGACCGCTGCGCCGCGACCCACGCTCCGAGGCACGCGCGCCAGCTCCGGAGCTCCGACTCCAGGACGGCGGCGGCCCGGAGCGTATGGGGCGACGCCGCCTCCGGCATCTCGGAAGGTTTCCCGGCGGCCTTGTACGAGGAGGCGAGGACGAGGAGCTTTGCCTCGTCTATGGCGCGCTTCTGGAGCCGGTGGCAGTCTGCCGTTGTTCTCCACATCCTCGCCAACCTGCGCAAACTCCTCCATGTCAGAACCACCTCTGCACTAATAATTCCTTTAAGCATTTCTGCAAGAGAGATTATAGCCATTACCCATGAATCAACTCGAGCAACTGAGGTTGCAGCTCCTCATCTCGCAATGTTTCAATCCTCTTCGATATGGATTCAACAGAGTGTATAGAAACTTTTAGCCGAGTGTGCAGATCTCTTAGCGCAGCTCTGGTTTTACCAACAGCAGAAGGCTCTTCGCCATTCACGTCTTGGTTCTTCAGTTGCATGCACTTCTTCTCAAATGCTATTCTCGTTCTTTCTCCAGCCTAAAAAAACGAGATTTTGGTTGTTTAAATTATGCTATGCAAATTGGCAGATTCTTTGGTAGTTCTAAGATTGGTACTGAGTTTGGTCACAAAATTTAAAAGGTACCTTCACTTCTTCATATAACTTCTTCTCCCATGCATACAATCTATCTAATGTTGACTGGTGACTTCCTGATATCATACAGGAATCGTCGGAACACTCGCTGCTGGTTTCGTACCCGTCGTATCTTGAGCTAGTAGAAGCAAGAAAGAACCTTGACGATGTCGTCCGCGATGATGCAGTACGAAATAAGGCAACTGGGTTCAACATTTTAACTGCATCAGAAGAAGAAGATATGGTTGGTTGGTATCAAATGTGATAGATGAAACTGCAACTTCACTGATGAAACACTTCATGATCTTGATCTATTTTCTGGCACAACAAATAATTTAGATGACCTTGAATTTGAATGATAATCATACCAGTTAATTCACTCGAAGTTGTCGAGTACTGAGCTCGGCTTGCCTCAAACATCACTGATATCTCTTGAGCACAATCGCAAATTCTCATAAATTGGTTTTCGATGTCTCGAATGATTTCCGCCATGCTTGTCGGTCTTCGATTTAGATACACAGTAAAACCAGGGGTTTGTTCTGCTGTTTCTATCTTTCTCAGCGCCTCTTTCTCTTTAGTAACCTCAAGTTCCACAGCTTTTTGTGATTCAGATATTTGCACACTCTCAGCAACCTTAGACTGGAATTCCTTCATTTCCTGAGTTGTAGTAGGTTTGAGTTTCACTTCAGAAGATCCTTCATTTGCATCTTTTGTGGTTGCACAATTTGACTTAACTCCATCAGTTCTTTTATCCTTTATTGGTACCTCCAGAAATTCTTCTTCCTCTTTCGATTCTTCTTCAAGGTCTGGAATCCCTTCTTCTTCTCGCACCTGCCTAAGCCCCGCCATGTCGTCGTAATTGATCATCCGATCAAAACTACTCTGATACGGGTATCCGTATGTATCAAATGATGTGAAGGGGTTCCAAAAGGAGTCCCATTGTGAATTCTGAGGTGATGCAGGGGGGTAGCTTGGCCTAGTATATGGTGGAGTAAGAAACATGGAGTCTGATGCTGAAGCCTGTGTACCGAAGTAGCCATCCATTCCATAATGATCTGTGTTGTAATACGAATTAATCCTCACAGTTTCCGGTGATTGAGGCCATTCTTCAACAGAAACTGATGCATTTCCCCCTGATCTCAAGTATCTTGCAACATGTAAAGTTGTTTGCACAGTCTGTGTTGAGGTTGAGTTTGATGACTTCAGTGGAATACCAACAATTTCTGGGCTTAATCTCTTAACAGGTGTGAATGGTGGTGTTGTGTATGAATCAGAGAACATGTCATAATGTCCATCTCCCTCAACATAATCACGGAGAGCAAGAGACACCCTCTTGAGAGCCTGAATGTAAGCAATGTGCCCTGTGGCGAAGCGGATTCGTTGCTCAACAGCCTGCTTTATGAAATTTCTTCTATCCTTGCAGAGCCGAACAGCTTCCTCATCTTCCAACCTCGAAGCAGAACATCCCATGTCCTGAACCTCTTTCTATGACTTCTTCAGATTTGAATCAAAGCCAGAGATACAAACAAATTGTTCTTTGTCCAAACTCAAAGGATTCATTAAATCTGTTTCAAACATATTAATTAGGAATCACTTGGTTACAAATGTAAGGATGGAGGTGAGTTGCAGCAAAAAAAAGGTTATAGCTCAAGGGAAAGAATTAAGTAATCTTACAAATAGGAGAAATGACTTTAGATCCTCTGAAACCTTTCTTTTAACCATCTCAATGTAACACCCTTGAAATACATCAAAGAGCAAGAAGCAAAGCCTTATTCCAACCTGAACAATTCCAAGAATTATATTTGTTAGAACCCTAACTTCAAGTGTGCAAGCTCCCAAAAGGAAACCTAGTGCACTTTTCTTTTCACAAAGCAGATCTGATAACATATGCTTTATGGAAACAAGTAAAAAATGCTTCAACAAAATAAATGATCCACATTTGCTTCATAAACAAGCATGAGAAATATGTGAAAATTGGAAGAAGAACCACTCTTTGTAGATATGTCGCTCAAGATTAAACACACAGCTAAAACTCAAAGAAAACAAGAGTCAGTTGAATCATCTGAAAATTTTCTTTGTATGTATCTCTAGAAAATATTTGAGAAAAAACAACAAACTGGTGGAGAAGCAGAAACCCATACATCAATGGGGGCAGCAAAGAAACATTTGGAGAGACAAAAGAAGAAAAAACAGTTCTCCACACAATGTTGCAGTGAGCTATAACATACCATAACATGGAGAAGGCTAAATGACAAGTCCTCACAACATGCATCAGGAAACAAATGACAAGTAAAATGTGGAATCCTTTCACCTCCGGACGCAAGAGAAGCATAAAGAACCCAACTTGAAGATTATTGTGTAATACACGAAGGGCAATACACAAATTGTGTAAAGAATGAAAAGGACAGGGCTTTAAAACCCCAGTTTTAATTCACTGACACGAGGGGTTGTACCATTAATCTTTAAAGCGGAAACAAAAAAAAAAGAACGAAAAAAAAATGAATAGATCAAAAAAGATGAACAGTGCAAAGAACCATTTCATGAAGATTACTACCACCTGTTAGAAAAGCAAAAGAACAAGATGTGCAGACGCAGAACAAAGGGGAAAAAAAGGAAAGGAGCTAACTTTATTTTCAGATGAACCCAGTAATGCTACTACTACTCTTCAACCATGAAAATAAAACTCCATGTACTACAAAGGAGGAAACCATGAAGTGAAGCCTCATGAAAGAACTAAAGGAATCCAGTTCTGATCTTGTAAAATTAGACACACCTGATACCAAGCTGCCAGAGGAAGGCTGGAAGTACACTGTTCAACACAGACGCACAGAGAGAGGGAGAAAGAGAGGAGAGAGACAGTGTTGTGTGAAAGAGAGAGAGAGAGAGTGCAACGGTCAAATGAGTTTAAAGGAGAAAGAAACGCTGCAGAGAGGAAACAGAAGAGGAAGAGGAGGAGATAAAGGAAGCACATTTAAAGACGAGAGACGCGGACAGTAACTTGGACTGGAGCAATGCCACTGGTGTTTGTGAAATATTACAGCGATAGACCTGTGAGTTAAATTATTTTTTTTATATTAATCCAGAAGTTCGCTAATTCTTGATTAATCTAATTTGACATCAAATACATTATTTTTTTTTTATTTTTTTTGTTACCCGCTCGGCTCCGGTGTCCGGGGCTGCTAGTATCTAACTAATTCAAAGTTGAGATAATTTTTTCTTTAATTTTGAATATGAAAATTTTCCATGAAATTCAATTCACTGTTAATTAAAAACAATGAAAAAAGTTGCCTGCTAAATCTCAATGCTTTATAATAGTGAAATAATCTTTTAAAAAAAAGGTTAAACTATGTTTGGTGTGAGGATTCGAATGAAGTCAAATTCATTGTATAATCCGCCACATTGTCCTCATTTCCGCATTAATAGAGAAGTACAAAAAAAACTCACAGTCTGTTTCCGGATGCAGTCACTGCTGTAACTGTCTGCTCACATGGATCATATGAATGAACTACTACTCACTTCTCCCTCTCACCAACAATGAAATGGAAGAATGTTGCAATGCCTGCACCATTTCAGCAAAAGGCCCCCAAAGCAGCAAAGACATGCAGTTGTTGGGAGAATGCTTCTGTCTCCCAAGCATTTATGCCAACCAACATCATCTCCAATTTCACTGTAATGGTTTGGGAATATCCGGATATGTATTTGGAGAATCCCTATGATGCAAACTAAGACTCTTTATCAGTTTAATGTGACTGCACCGAAATGAATCAATTAAAATTAAAAGAATTGAATGGAATATTTTGTTCAGATTCAATGTGAAGTTCAATTTTGCAACCATTTATTATTTGAATATTGATAGGAGGTTTGAAATAAATTAAGCATCTCAAAGGATGCAATGCCGTTGTTAAGACCCCAAAGGAAAGTTTTATGTGCAGAAAGGTGTTGGTGTTGTTGCTAAGAATGAGGAGGTTTCCTCCGAGGCATTTAAGACTGGGTATTACTGCCTTCACCATCCATTTTGCAATCTGATGCCTATTGGAGCTTGGGGGTGTAATATGGTCATTGCACCAGGAAATTAATCACACAGGAAAGGAGGAGTTTTTTTCCTTGTCTTTTAATGCGTAGATTCCGGTGCATTATTGCAGGATTAGAGAAATAATGACATGATTTTGGAGGCGTGTAAATTAGTAAAATGTTTGAAGAAAAAGGTTTGGAGATAAGAGGCCGAGGATGAGAATTTTTAAAGGCAAAGTTGCATTACATACGGCTGGAAAAAGCAAAAGTAGAAGGGTCCATTCCAAAAGCTCGCTCTCTATCTGCCTCCGCCTACCTGCAAGATTCGCCTCAAATAACCCTGAAAACTTCTGTAATCACCAAATGACCTTCTGAGTTCCTCAGTGCCCAAACTCTTCCACAACATTTCCTAAAGAACCCTTCGAGTGAATTTATGTTGAGAGATGTCAGTCAATGGTATAGTTTATAAATCTCAATCTGAGTTTACTAATTTAACACAAACGTTTCTAAATCAAAGCAGTGGCAACTGTCAAATCTGAATTTCATAATAATACTCCACAACGGTATAAATGCAGCAAGAGATATGAGTTCATTATTCTGGATACAGCGAATTTCATGGTGCTGATAATTGTCTTCAAGCATGGAGCAAAGAATGAAGACACATAATCTTGTCTAGCATACCTTGGATTGTGATTTCAGGTAGCAGAATAGCCTTGGGGTTTAGCCATTCCAGTGGCACTGCCATGGCCAGAGCTAATAGATGTTGCAGGCCTCATCGGAACCTTAATCATTGTCCAGGTTTTACTTTGTTATTTTTTTTTCCCTTGGATCTCAAGTTGAAGAGAACAAGCAAATATTGTTTATATTAGGGCTAAATGCGACAGGGCCTCGCATGAGTCCATACAGATCAGACACACTACAAAATTCACATGTTGGTACTTACTCACAAGATGCTCTACTTGTAAGCTTCTGTAAGCTCATGATGACACTGATACTATCTTATGCGAGTTATGCCATAAGCTGCTCTGAACAGACTGAACAAGAGTCCAAAGATACACACTGCTAATATATATTCGGAGCCTTCCTTAGCCACAGGTCCTTTGTCGATATGCATGACAGGATGACATCAACTTGCATACTCCAAGATTCATAATTATTATCATATACTGAAAAAATAGACAAGAAGAATCTGAAGGCAGTAATCATCCATTCACTTGGCCTGTTTATATGAAAAATATAGAGTCACAGGATCAGTCACATGGGATGTTAATAATGAAATCAAAAGATAAAAGCCCATAGGATTTGGTGAGCTTGTGATACCCCCCCATCAGAATCACCCTCAAAATGATAAAAAGGTTGTCTTTAGAATTAACCTTTTCATTATCCCAAGATGGGCGCAGCGATCAAAACACTGTCAGGATGCATTCAGGTTCAATCACATCGTCATGCATTTCTCCTCCTCGGCATCTGTAAAAAGCTTTCTCCAACAGCAGCAATTGTGCTTTAGGGAAAGATGATAAAAACAAAGGGGAAAACCAATTTGCTTTACTCGAAACAGCAAGCGAGGATTGATTTCCCAGTATAAGGTAGCCACATAGCTTGCTTGCTTCTCTATGTTATGCTGTATAAATTTCCGCATCATCAGAAAGTAATAACAGATTCTAAAATACTTCTCAGGATCTAAAGTTGTACATAGTCCACAAGAAGAGCCTGAACAGAGATGACGAGGAGATTATGGAAGCAGTTGTTTCTGTCTATTAATTTACATAGTAGGATAGGTACAATGCCTAGTAGTTGCTTTGCACCTTAAGTAGAGGTCACACCTGGGCAGGAAAAATACTAGAGTGCACCATCAGCAAGGGAAGAGTATTGGTGACCCATCCCTGCGAAGCTTGTTATCAGACAGATCAAGCTTGCTCATTTTCTCTTCACACCATAATAACTGTTCCTTACTGAGTCTGCCCATCCTTAGAACCCTTGAAATGACCTTGATGTCAATCAACCCCAATAGTAAGTCCACTTCCTCTGCTGAGGTTGGCCAGGTTTTCTTCTTCCATCCTTTCTTCTTTTTGAACATTTCCTTCAGTTTGAGTTCCTTCTGTAACCGAAGATGACAAAAAAATGTTAAAGTTCTTCACAGGATCCAAGGAAGTACAACCGTACTCTTAAATGCTAGCAACACCAAATGCTTCTGAATTTAAAGCAAAGTTGGTGCATTTTAGTTCTGAAATCATATTCTAAGTAAATTAACCAAGGTTCTCAAACAAAGTCGCCTACCAGATTAGTAAAAACATTTAGAATTGGTGGTACATGCCTTATCAAGAGAAGCCTGAACTTGCTGAAGGGAGCTTCCACCATGACTATGACTCCCAAATATGGAAGTGGTTTTTCTCTTGTCCATCTTCACAAAAAGGCGGAAGGCTAGAATTGAGTCCTCAATTATCTTGATGAGGTCAGAAGCCAGAATTGCTTGGTCCAAGTCATCTTCTACATTTTGATTATCAATACCTGAAAGATCTTCTAAAAAGATCAGAAAAGAAGGATCATGATTTGGTATTAATTTCCTGGAATATGTTGAATTTCTACATGAAGTCTGTTTTCCTTGCATGTAAGCAAAAGTGAACATGTAAGCATGCCCAAAACCAAAATACAGTAGTCCAAAACCAAAAGTGAAAATATAAGCATGCCAGAAGAAAAGATCAAATATGACCCAACCCTCAGCACATTCTCAGATTAGATACTTAGACAACTTGAGGGTTATACAACCGGTATCATCAGTAGAATTCAAGGCCACTTGAGGCGGCGACTTATATGGAATTACATATAACACAAGTGTGACAAGCTTTCACCACATGTTGACTAAACATACTTCCTATGTAATAATTGGCTATAAACATAACCTGTAAATGCTCCAGTATGGATTCTAAAAAATGAAAAAAGGCAATATAGCCAAGCTATGAATAAGAGATATAAGCATATACCCATGGTTAACCATTAAACCTGTACTACTGTAGGTGTGTGCAGAAAGTTTCACACACAACCACACCCGCCTACACACCCACGTAACCTGAAACCAACATGGCAGATGCAAACATGTGCCTTCTCTAATGTGCCAGCACAAGATAAATGCAGAAACAAAATCCTTTTTGAGGGGAAATGTAGAATATATGCATGTTAAGCACAGAACAAATTGAATATACTAATGTAACAAAAAAAATTGAATATATTAAGCACAAATAAACATAGAGGCACACAATTGATAAGGTAATGGACAATAAAAAGGAGAAGAAAAAGAAAAATAAGATCTTCATAAAGATTTGCATATGCATGAAGCTCGTATTCATCTTGAATGTTATGACAGATTAATATTCCATCATGACATGATTTCATTGATTTTTTTTTACTTTACTAAAATACTTATTTGTCTTTTATTATTGCAGTAGCATTTTTTTTACCAGAGTTTGTCCAGTTATATTTTTCCAGAAAAAGAACTCGACGTTCTGGCAATTACCTTTAAGAGTCGGAACTTGAAGCAACTTGGGTAGTGAACTGCGAGCATGAGCATAAGCCTCCACTCTGGAACCCTGTTCAAATGGCTCATTTTCAATAAATCTCTGTAGGAGGACTTGGAATTGCTGAAATGCTTGAGCAGCACAATCATAGGGCGTCAAATTATCAGTCTCAGAAGAGAACTTCTGGCTCAGCTGCATATACTGACAATACAGTGCTTCCCAACTTAGACAAATGTGGGCAACATAGGCAACTTCAAGATTTTGATGTGGATTATCCTCGGCAATCTGCTGCAGCTGATCACACTCCTCCAAAAGTCCATTTCTCTTCTTGAAGGAAATACTCCGAAGGCTTGATGCTAGCTTCTTTGATGCCGATCTGGGTGATTGTTTTGAAGCACCGCAAGATTCTGGTACATGATATATCATACAAAACATATGTAACATAATCACATATTGACCATTGCAAAATCGATCACGAAATAGCAGTGGGCTTTAAGTCTGAAACCATTGAATTAAAAGATAAGCAATTTGATCTACATTCTATAAACAGCAGCTACCAAATATTATCAATTTGCATGTAACATTTGCCTAAACAATTGGATAAGCTCCAAATCCCCTAACCACCAGGCGCCATGGATCACACAGACACTTATACTAATATATGGAAAGTCAAAGGCTCTCTGCTAATTGCTTTCGGAAGGGCATTGCTAATAAATGCAAACTTACCCGAATCCCTCAGATGCTGAGCCATCATCTTATGGAAGAACAGCATTCGTTCGCAGTATTTGTCATACAATGTGTCGAACCCGCACCACTGATAACCATCCCCGACGTCCGATTCCCTCCACTCGCTGGAACTGCTTCCTTCTTCCTCATCCTCTGGGTACCCTTCTTCGGGAATCAGCACCATAAAACTGTTCTTCCTCAGCTCCTTGAGCCGTCTCTTCACCTCATTCGTAATGAAATCATCGTCATCTTCATCCTCTCCTGCTTCTGCAGCAGGATCGGCAGCTGCAGCTTTCGGCATTGTCTCCAAGTTCCCGTCTTTGGGCTCATCCGAGGACAAATGCCCCTTCTCTGCATCTGGATCTTCTCCCTCTTGAGGTTTATTCGCCTTTCTGAACTTCCTCGCCTTAAAGAAGTCCATCAGATTTTTCAACGCAACAAGCGATCACCACCAAAAGCTTGTGAATGTCAATGAGTTGCTCCAAGATCCCACCTTTTCTTGAGAAAAGCCAAAAAAGTACGATTTTTTAGCCAAAAGCCAAAGAATTAATCAAGATGAACACGAGAAAGGACAAGAAGGATGAGAAAGCCAAAGAGCAAGAAGGAAATGACGCAAAGGAAGAAGACCAGGAGAACAAAGAGGAAGAAAATGAAGAGAAGCAAGAAGAAATCGCCGGAGACCTCGAAATCCGCGAAGTTCGACCCCCGGCTCATCAACAGCCACCGGCCAGAGACCGAAAGATCAAAACAAAACCCAACGAAAACCAGAAGCAAGCCAAAAAAGCCCCTACAGAACCCCAAATGGACCTTCCAGAAACGCCGAGCTCAGCCGCGTTTGTGGAGATCGGAGATCGTCGACGGCGGAGAGCTCGGAGATTCCGAAAGGTTGACGTTTGGGGATTTAGGGTTAGGGTTTGAGGGTGCGGTGTGGGATTTGGCGAGGAAATGGGCGCGTCGAGTCGCTCCGGCACGCCGAGGAGAAGCACGAGGTCCGTACGGTTTCGCGTGGACATTTCAGATTTCAAAATTTTTCCAAATATTTTTTGTACCAAAAAAATATATATTAGTACTTTTTTAGAATTAACTAATAAAGCGATAAAAATATTAAAAGCAGTAATCTTTTGAATAATAATAAGTTTCATATCGATTTAATTAATTTTGAAATAAAATAAAAAAATGCCGAGTTATTGCCGGGTTTTTAAGCAGGAACGGCATCGGGCATTGCGCGGACGTTGTGTCCGCAGGGAGGAAGGAAATGGAAAGATGTCAGACGTGATCCGATACGAGCCACCGAACAGGAAACGCCCACCAATACACCATAATTAATTACGGAGGGTTGCCACTCGTTATTTTGGGATTATTATTATTACTTACCAAAAGGCGTTGAATTGAAATGACGCTGCTTCTTTCGTCCTTGTTCTTGGCTGCTTTGTTTCGTGGGTCCCGGAAAATATATTCTTTTGTGGGCCCACACGTCGGTGCGGTAAACGAGGTAACTGTAAAATTTGGACCTTGCGAAGTTTGATTTGATACCTGATGGATGGATGGGGTGAATAATGTCATGGAGACCTTGTTTTTTTACCCTCTCTCCTACTTGTACTTGATGGACATGAAGGGTTGAGTGATAATCCAAATGTCATGGAGACCTTGTTTTTTTACTCTCTCTCCTAAAGTTGAATTTGGATTAGACTGATGATAAATTAATTATTAAAATTTAATATAATTTAATTTTTTTATTCAGATCCTCATCAATTTATCTGATTAAATTTTTTTATATATTTTTAATTTTTTTAATAGTATTTAATAATTAATTATATTTTAAATTTAGAACGAAACATTTTTTAATATTTATAATACTTTTAAAAGATATAAGTATAAATTTTTAAAGTATTTTAATTTTAAAGTGATATAAAATTCTTATAAAAAATAAATTGGTTCAAAATTAATAAAAAATATATAAAAGTTTGGATCATTTGATTGAATCGTATTTGAAAAATTAAAATTCGTACATTCGACCAGATCAAATTGAGACTGAATCGATTCGGATCGTCAAGTTCATCGGATCGATCCGACCCAGTGAACACTCCTAACTAGATGCTCACCATTTTGGGTCCCACTAGCTTTTCCCCAAAATTAATGGGTGCATTATCGAATTCCAATTATTTTGCATTTGTAATATTTAAATTTACTTATTTAACTAGTTTTTTTTAATATTAAATTGATTATATATTAATGGTTTTGAACATCCATATCGAAAAAAATATCATTATTTTGATCTCCTAAAATTATGGGGAAGAGTTCAGTTTCAAAGTTCTATTTAATGTATTAGGTTAAATGAATTAGGCTATCATCATAAGTTTTTTTTTCCCTTTTTTTCTCTCGCTTAAAAATCTCATACGGTATGATTATTGCATATTATTTAAAAATGAGGACTCCGTTCTCAAATACTGGCCTATTATATCTTAGCTTCTTCAAAATATTATTTATGTATAATGCTAAAAGTTTCAATTATATCATTTTTAAATAATGTATATACTACAATACATTTGCCCTTTCTCGATTTTGTTAATTTGTTCTTGGCACCATGACTTTTCTAAGTTTTAATGAATAATTTTGATTTAACAGATTAGATTAGTTGTAGTTGTGCTTGGATAAATTAATTTTTTTTTAACATATTAGCTGTAGTTGTGCTTGGATAAATTAAAAATGTTAAGTTCTAAAAGTATTTGGATGAAGCGCATGAGAACCAAAAAAATATAATTATTTTTAGATAAATAAATTAATTGTAAATAAAAATGTGAGAATTAGTTTGAAACACAAAAAATATTTTCTATAAATATTAATGAAAATGTATAATATATAAAATATTTTAGAATTATATTATTGACCTAGTACTAAAAAATATAACATTTAACATTAAACATCAATAATTTAAATTAGAAGGTAAATATTATGTAATATATAAAATATTTTGTTAACCTTAAACTAAAAGTAATATTAGAATTGTAGTATTGAGTTTGTACAAAATTAAAATATAACATTAAAATTAAATATTGATAATTTAAATTAAGGTGTATATATATCAAATATTTTGTTATATTTAAACTAAAAATAATTGTATATTTATATTATTGAATTAGTGTAAAATTAAAACTTAACATTTAAAATTAATCGTAGATCATTTAAATTAAAATTAAATTTTAGCATTATAATATTAAATTAATATAAAATTAAAATTTAAGAATTAAGATTAAATATTAATAATTAAATGAAAATGTAAAATTAAAATAAATTAAAAAGAAAAAGAAAAAAAAAGCAAGAGGAGAATAAATGATTGTAAGCCCATAATCCATTGAAAGTAGGCCCAAATTTTAGACCTGATTCCAATGTCAAATATAATCTATGAGTTCATATGGCTTTCAAACACATGTTTATTTATGTATATTCAACATGCTTAAGGAATAATTTGATTTGATGTAATTTGAAATTTAAAATATAAATGATTGTAAGTAAAATTTGTATGATGAGTTATATTTATATGAGTGACTTTTCTCATTATTTAAATAGATGTAAATAAAATTTTAAAAATATTTTTTTGTGATTGATTAAAGTTTTAAATTCGTTTTAAATAATAAATTAAATAAAATATTTATTAAAAAAAATATGTATTTATTATGTGTTTTTTATATTTAGTAAATATATTATTTAATTTTATCTTATTACATACATTAAAATTAATATATTTTATTTAAAATCGATCATTATTTTGCATAATATTCTATTTTAATGTCATTATTTTAGATTTATAATTTAATAGCTTCTGACTTTATATTTTTTTATTTGATTGATCCATTTTACTTTTTATTTAATATGTTTAATTAATTTCAGTTTTCATTTCATATTTACTTTTAACGCTCTTTGATATTTTTTATTTGCTACATTTTAGTTATTACATTTTTTTATTTTTTAGGAATAAATGATTACACTGCTTATATTTGTATTTCTTATTTGACTGATTATTTTTACATTTTTATACGTTTTTGGAATGTTTTACATTTTATATTTTATGAGTAATTGGCATTTTATCGTAATTCTATTTATTATCAATCTTTATTTAGTTTATTTCCTAGTTATTCTTTTCTTCTATGCACAAATTAAAATCTAATTGGTTACTTTTTATTTTAATATGTTTCATTTCATGTATTATGTTATAGAATTTTTCAGTTTGATGTTAAGCTTTTATTTAAATATTTTATTATATAATTTGTTTTCGATCTATATAATTAATATCATATTGTCTATTTAACATGTGGGATTGCCTATTGTCCACTGCAAGTCACTTTCACCATTAACTTTCAAGTTACCAAATCATTGTAGCACTTGAAATGTCAATTGCAGCAAAAAAAAAGTGGCCTTGGAAAAATTATTTCACTTCTTGATTAATAGTTGAATTGATAGATTAATTTTAATAGTATTTGGATGAGCTAAAAAGTAATTATGAGAATTAAAAAATTAATTTGAGAGATAACTTTTAGTGGGTGTTTGGATAAAAATACGAGAATAAAAAAATTAATTTATATTTTTAATAAAAATAAATGCATTATATTGTTTAAAATATTATGATAATTTTTTTTCACATAAATTTTAGCACAATAGAATACATTTTTAATAAATTATAAAATAATAAATAATCTAAAATTTAATATGTGCCTAATAATTATAGTGGGTAAAATAATTTATGTTTTATGTGAAATTTAAAAGAATGTATGAATATAATAAATAATAAATAAAATAAGGTTAACGTAAAATAATTTAAGAAGATAAAAATTTTGAATTAATTAATATTATTATAATTATGTTGTTAAGTTAGTTTAAAATTAAAATTAAATTTCATTATGTTAAACTTAAATTATAAATTAAGAGAGAGAGAGAGAGAGAGAGAGAGAGAGAGAGAGAGAGAGAGAGAGAGAGAGATTATGGAGCTTAGGACTTGGGATAGAGACTATAAGGCCTCTTTTCCCTAACCCCCTATTTATAAGGTCTTCTATGGTGAAATATCAGTCCAAGACAACCTAATCTCTATTATTTTACTTTATATGATAATCAATCTAATAATATATTATTATTATTATTTCATTTTTAGTCAGATTCGCAATACAACCCATGTTCCTCCTAAATATGATTCTCGTTAGGGCAGTATAATTTATGTACTACGCAAACACGGAGTGGTTATTAAATTGCGAGTCAACACAGTCCTCGTTCGAGTAAGACATGGTATATTTTGGTTGATTTGTTCCGGTTTCAATTGCCATGTGCAATACGGCTCGTGTCCGATTCTGACACAATCCTTGTTGAGTCTAAATTTTGGGTTGTCTAAAAAAGTAATAATCCAACAAAAGATTCAATCTAAAAAACTCAAAATAACCTTGTTGTTAAATTAATTAATAGAACTTCAAATAAAATCCAATACTATTTCTTTTTTAGAGGACAAAAATACAAAATTAATTGCACAGTCCGAGTTCAAAACATTAGGTGCGAAGGTAATTGATTTGATATCATCATCAATCAAATAACATTTAGTCACATTAGAATCTCCGTTGGGAAGCACTAAAAACATAACTTAATGATGTTACGTTGATAGGTTGAGCTACTATAGACCACTCAAATGTAGAGATTTGGGAGCACAAATCATATGTTCAACATTTTGAACAGAAATGGAACAAGAGAAACTGAAATCCTTCACGAGAAGTAGGAAAAGCTAAATCTAAAATGACACTAAGCAGTGAATAAAATAGGGAAAGCTTTAAAGCATTATTGAAAATGGGAAAGTGTAATGAAAGAAATATACCACCATTAGTGTGAGTGAGCTTTGTTATCCCTCCAATAGCTTATTTTGCCTTCCTGCCTAATAAACAAATATAAGTGTCACTGTGAGCGTTTTACTATAAATGATAAAAACTGTCATCAAGGCAGCAAGGAAAGTTAAAATAGCATCACCTTAAAGAGTAGAGCATCGGTAATTTGGAAGTGCAAAACCCATTCGAATCATGCATTCTTCCTTATTAAGGTAGCATAGGAAAAGAATCACAACATAATTGATTAACAACATAGTTAAAAAAGACATTGATAAAAGAAAATGTCCACAGCATGCATTCAGAAGACCACTAGATTAAAGAAGCGCATGTACATCGCCATGGCCATGAGGCTTTGTCAGATTGGCAGCCAAAAGCAAATTAGTTAAGAATCTAAATTAAGGCCTTGTATAGTTATATAAATTAAATTATGTAATAATAATAAACGTAAAATTACTATTTTGATAAAATAAAAATAGGTCTGAGAGCATATAAAAGCCGTAATTAACAGTGAGAATAATAAGCCCGAGCATACAAGAAGTATCAAATGAAACTATGTCAAGCAGCAGAACAAATTGCAGCTAAAATACATGCTTTCTAAGCATCTTATCGTAGGTTGGTTGTATCAGATCTTACCTTATAGTAGTCCAATAAAAGATTCTTAGGTAAGAGAAGTATGTTAAAGAAAATCATTGTAAACTTTTGTGTAAAATAATTTTCTGATAAATGCAATTGCCAGTTGCTAAAAGCAGGAACTGATCATTTTTTTTAGGTGACATCTCTCTCTCTCTCTCTCTCTCTCTCTCTCTCTCTCTCTCTCTCTCTCGGTGGTGGATTAAAGGAGCAAAAGATTCATCGTGTGGGGAAAGAATTCAAAAGACAGAAGTAACCAACGAAATCAAGATATGTAATTAAGGATGATCAACTTTAGGGTTGTCTATATGCGTAGGATAGAGATTTATCAAAGATGAACAGTAAACAGAAAATCGAACACGGACCCGTCCTTCACGACACGGTCTACATTAGGTATGCGAACAACCGTGTCGCGGGTTGTGTTTCAACGGACAACATTAAAGCATGGGAAATGGGTTGCATCGTCTCTGGACGCGGGTCGTGTTCCTCATATTATGAATGACGCCAACATCGAACTCCAGGCATGGACCGTGTCATCTTCCAACATAGGTCGGGTCACACCTAGACGCGGGTCGTGTTCCTCGGCATTACCAAAAATGGAAAATAGATTGAACTAATCGACGAATCGTGTTGCCCAAAATGAGTAATGGAACACATATCAAATCACCTCAAATCGATTGTGCGAAGATCAAAGCCTAATGTGGAATGTGTTCCTTTCTGGCACAGGCCATGTCCTGGCCATACATTTGCAGCAAATGGGAAATGGACTATGGCTCCTTGAGATGCATGAGTCGCATCCTCTCACTGTGGGCCATGTGCTTGGAACTCGAGGAAAATGGGTCGTGTTCTATTCTGACATGGGTTGTATTTCCCCCTAAAGTTGTTAGATATGGTTCTTTTAATATTATTATATTTGTTTGTTGATTTATCCCATTTCTATTTTTAAAGATAATTGTATGTGTCGACCAAGAAAAAGGGATTACGTCCCATATTTAATTAGGCCTTAAAATAAACTCTCCATGTGATTGAATTTATCTATGAAGGGTATGAGTTAGTTTCTGATAAATTGTTAACACGAACCTCAAATGTGAGATTATTGGGTTCCTTCGGGGATTATTGTTCATTAATTTTTATAAGGTCAAATGAGGGACCCAAGGCCTAACTAGTCTTAATGACATCGGGATCAAAGCCAACGACCTTGATAATTAGTAAATGCTCACTAAAGATTGTATTATTTAAATAATAGGAGGCAAAATAAAAGGGAAAATAATGAAGTACTCCAAAGAAAAATATTAACTGGGCTCTAACATACTGATGAAAGAATATGGTATCATGATGAGGGATGTTATCTATATTCTCGCCATTGATTTAAAGGTAATGATTGGACTAAGTATAACGTAATGAAAGGAATGTGGTAAAGTAGACTAAAGTAAAAAAAATTATTATGAAATTGGTTTCTTTTATCTTTGCATATGATTTACCCTATTAAATTATTTAATTCCTTTACATATTGGATTTTATCTCTCATGGGAGAATTATCTCTCGCTTTTGATCGTGCAGGAGAACAAGGTAATAGAATAGATGATGTCATAGGCAATGTGGACGTTCATGATGTGGTGACATGCACATAATCAATCTAGATTGAGTTCAATTTCTTGTGTATTAGAGTCTAGTGGATTTTTATCAGTCATGTCTTTTCTTTACAGAACCATGTAACAAGATATTTTATTTTGACAAATTATTGTATTTTTATCATTTTTACATGATATATCCTTGATATTTGTGAGCCTATTGGGCCAAGTAAAGTTGAAGTATTTTAGCCTGTAACATCTTTGGGAGGATATTGTACCAAGTGACTCGATGGTCTTCTAGAGGCATTACAGAAGGTATTAGAGCCTAATGAGGGACACTTCTTAGCTGCCTCTAATTGTTTAAGGATGTGCAAGCATCATTGAACCGTCATCACTCCATCAAGTAAAGGTTAGACTAAGGACTTTCTATTACTAACAATAGTGATACACATTCTATATATCGATGCCTCCACGACGTTCCCTTGTTAGATGAGCTCCCCCTCCCCTAGAGCACTCGACATCAAATCACACCGGGAGATTTTCATACCATCATTGGACAATTGCAATGAGTTCCTAAATAACTTGACGAGGGAAGCTTGAAGGGAACACCAATGAAAGGAATCAAATGATACCATTGAGATGTTCCTTAAGCAGCACCATCCTAAGTTCCAAGGGACTCGAGATTTTGGGAAAGCTGAGAAGTGGATAAAATTTTCATTGAGATGTAGTGTGCTACAGAGCAAAAGATCATCTTCGTCATCAATCATCTCACAGGTGATGCCAATGATTGGTGGAAAAGCCACCACGAGCATGAAATTTGTAGCTTAGGAAATCGTCTTGTGGAAAAACTTCAAGGAGGCTTTCGAGGCACGATACCAACCTCGGTACTAGAAGGATCAGATGCAAGAGGAATTCTTGCAACTACAATATGAGGATATGATAATAGAACAATATATAATCAAGTTCCTAAGGCTCGAGAGATATTGTACTTTGGACCAAAATGAAAAGTCAAGAACGAAGAGGTTTGACAATGGCCTACACATGGCTTGAGAACCAAGATCATGAATGGGAACCACAAGATCATAGAGGACGCTTCCGGGCTCACATCAGAATTGGACAGGGAATACGTGGAATGGTTGAAAACTCAGAAATAGAAGGCCATTCGGGAGAGGTCTAGATGGAAAGATAAGAGACAAGCCAAGGCTCCTAATGGAAGGGATTTGCCATTGAAAGGAACGCCCTCAACCTCACGCACCCCTTGAGGGGCAACCTCAACAAGAGGCTGACAAAAGACCTTGCCCGAGTAGGAAAGATCATGAGGGGCAACCTCAACAACAAGTTGGTAGTGTTCAGGAGGAACACGTGGCGTGTTGCAAGCTCGACTAGAAAAGAAATAATAATATATTATCATATTGATTTTCGGATAAAGTAAAATAATAGATATTAGGTTGTGTTATACTCGAATTTCACCATAGAAGACTCTATAAATAGGGGGTTAGAGAAGAAAAGTCCTCATAATCTCTCTCCCAAGTCCTAAGCATCAGAATATATCTATTTATCTATCTCTCTCTCTCTCTCTCTCGGTGATGGATTAAGAGGTGCAAAAGATTCGTCACGTGGGGAAGAACTCGAAAGACAGAAGCAACCAATGGAATCAAGGTATGTAATTAAGGAGAATTAACTATAGGGTTTTTCTATATGCATATGATAGAGATTTCTCGAAGATGAAACAGTAAATAGGAAACTAAACACGAGCTGCATCCTTCATGATGCAGTCTGTGTTAGACATAAAGACAATTGTGTCGCGGGTCATGTTTCGACGATTGACATCAGAGCATGAGAAATGGATTGTGTCACCCCTAGGCGCGGACCGTGTTCCTCGGATCATGAATGACACCAACATCGAACTCCAAGCATGGACCGTGTCACCTTCCGACATATGTCACGTCGCCCTTATATGCGAGCTGTATTCCTTGGCATTACTAAAACAAAAAATGGATCGGATTAATCGACGTACCACATTGCCTGAAATGAGTAACAAAATGCGAACTGGATCACCTCGAACCGATTGCACGAAAATTGAAGCCTAACACTAACAGTGTTCCTTTTTTGGCACGGGTCGTGTCTTGGACGTACACCTACATCACATGGGAAATTGGATAGTGTCTCCTTGTGACGCGGGTTGTGTCCTCTCACCATGGGTCGTGCGCCTCGAACTCAGCGAAAATGGGTCATGTTCTGTTTTGACATGGGTCATGTTTTCCCTTAAAGTTGATAAATATGATTTTTTTAATATTATTCTATTGTGTTTGTTGATTTATCTCATTGTCTATTTTTAAAGATAATTGTATGAGCCCTAACCTAGAAAAAGGGATTATGTCTCATGTTTTATTAGGCCTTAAAATAAACTATGCATATAATTGAATTTACTTGTGAAGGGTACGAGTTGGTTCCCGATGAATTGTTAACACAAACTTCATATGTGGGGTTATTGGGTTCCTTAAGAGGCTATTGTTCATGGATTTTTATAGGGTAAGATGAGGGACCCAATAACTAGCTATGGCATCGAGATCAAAGCCAATGACCTTCATGATTGGTAAATATGCTCACTAAATATTATATTGTTTAAATAATGTGAAGCAAGATAAAAGGGAAAAGAATGAAGTAGTCCAATAAAAAAGTTAACCAGGCTCTGACATACTAAGGAGAGAATATGGGCATCATGCTATTGATGTTCTCACCATTGTTGGATTAAAGATAATTATTTGACTGAGTTTAATGTAATGAAAGCAATGAGATAAAGTAGAATAAACTAAATTTATTAATTATGAAATTGGTTTTTCTTTAGTTATTTTTTTATATATTTTCAGCATAAATTAAGGGAAAATATGAGATATATCTTATATATGCGGATTTAAAGGATGAACACATATTTGGCATCCCTAACTTACATTAGAATTTATTCAAAAGTGAATGTTTCCCTATTTTATATTGAGAAAGTGAAAATGTTTTATCATGAGTTAATTCATATTTTATGATCCTAAGAATCTAGTTTATCTTTAAGATATTTGACATGATACATACATAATGTATTTTAATATTATAAAATACAAAATGGTATACTTTCTTGGGTTTGTGTCTATATATTATCCATTAATTTCTCAATATAATATAGTTACAAGTTGATATGGATGACAATTGGAATAATTCAAAACAATCTATAGAATAACTATAGAACAAACCAATTCTATATTGTAATGGCTTTTATTATTAATTTGAATTTCTTCTTAAATCAAGATTAATCATTCTTACTTGTTACTACAACTTGCATAACATAGAAGAACTCGATAATGAAGAGACATGGGACACACATCAAAGGCACATATCATATTATTTTATTTCTTATTATTTCAAACATATGTTTAAATATAGTTATAGTTAAGTTCTTCCAACAATTTACAAAATATCGAAGAAGTTTGCAATGAGGAGATGCCACTATGGGGCAAACAACAAAGGTCTATGTTATAATCTTTTATTTGTTATTATTTCGAAACCACACATTTTAATTTTATTCATAAATTCTTATTGTAGCTTAAAAATTATCAAAGCTGATAATGAAGAAATGCAACTATGGGATATACAACAAAAGTATGTTTCATAGTGTTTTATTTGTTATTAGTTCAAAGTCATGTTTATGTTTAATTTATAAATTCCTTAAAACATGTTTAATTTATTAATTCCTTTAACAACTCGTAAATGTCAAAGAAGTTGGTAATAAAGGTGCGAAACTTGTGTTGACAAATGCTGAAAATGATAATGATTTTATCAAGCCCTATATTGATATGATATTTTTATACGAAGGATGATGCATATGCTTATTACAATTGTTATGCTAAAGTAATCAGATTTTCAGTGTGTAAATCTTACATTAGCGAGTTTAAAAAAGTTGATGAGATTATGAATAGAAACAAAGGCTTAAGGCTACTAACGATAAAAAAAAGAAGAAAAAGTAAACATCAAAGAGATGAAGGAATGAACTATGATGTACATTTACAAGTATTTGTAAGAGATGATGGAAAATGGGTGGTAAGAAAATTCAATGAGAAGCACACACATACTTTGGCTACTCCTTCAAAGGTGTATATATTATGTTCACACTACATATCTATGTCTATGGCTTCAATTCAAATGATGAACACATTGAATGAATGTCGACTTAGACTATCTATGATTGCTCTACAGTTTAATGGTGAGACATCAACAACAACTCAAATATGTATTGAACACTTAAGAACACACAAAAATAATGTCGATAAGGAATGCATGGATGACATTGATTATTTTCAAAAGAAATTAAAATCTGATGCATGATTCTTTTTCCATTTAGAATATGATGAAAACAACGTTGTCAAGAGCGTGTTTTGTACAGATGCAAGATTAAGAGATAATTATATAATTTTTGAAGATGTTTTAATTTTCAATACTGCATATAGGAAAAATGACTTATGCATGCACTTTGCATCATTTATTGGAGTCAACCATAGTAAACAATCATTTTTTATTTGGTTGTGTTTTATTCGCTAGTGAAATCGAAGAAACATTTACTTGGTTGTTCAATACATTGTTAGAGTTTATGATTGATAAATATTCCAAATACATTATGGTTGATCAAGATCTTGCAATGGAAAAGTAAAAATGTATTTCCAAAGACACAACATAAATATGCACATGGCATATAGAATCAATGTTTTAGCTAATACTCGAAGTTTATGTGCAAAAGGGGATTTTATGGATGACTTTAAATCATAGGTTCATTAATAAGAAATTGTTCATGACTTTGATGATAAATGATTTGTGATAAAGCAAAACTATGACATTCCTCATGGCCACTGGGTAGAGAGGATCTATAACAAGCATTTTCAATGGATGCATACGTATCTAAAGGATGTTTTTTTCGAGCATGCACACTACCCAATGATTTGAAAGTATAAACTTATTTTGATGGCTATGTTAATGTGCATACATTCTTATCTGAATTTGTCTGCCAATATGATCAAACAATTCATGGTCGTTGAGAGGCAAAGGAAAGAGAAGATTTTAGAAATTCGAACGTGAAACTTTCAATAACTTCAAAAAATCCACTTGTGAGGCACGCTGGAAAAAAGTGTACACAAAAAGAGTATCCACATTTTTCAATATCAATTCAAAAATATTATTGATTTTCATGCAAATATTATTAAGTGTAACCCATTTGCTATCCCAACCAGAGAGGGTGGAGATTTTGCGAGAGCACAAGATTCAGGGGAGCAGAGCTCTAACAGGTAGCATTTGATTCTAATCTTGATAGATGTGTTAGTTGGGAGGAAACATTCTCTCATTATGAAGAATTTGTAGGTAGTTTATATATTATTTTGTGGTCGAGACTTAGGTGTCACTTGTGTTGCAACCCTTGCTCGAAAGAGAAGGAATTGTTGCAAAGTCACCATTAGGAAAGAGGTTCACAACAGTGTCTTTAGTAGATTCGGGAAGAGGTTGTCCGTGCATCAAGAAATTGCATACGAAAAACTCTAAGGATTTGTGTTGCAGACCTTTGCTGTGAGAGTAGCTAGGTCTATCATCCCTATTCCAAATTATCATTTAGTTAAGTTAAATATTTCAGTAGAAAGTGGAGTTCGAGAAAATCCACCATGTCCCGACTGTTTCTCCCATTTGAGTGATTTATTCTCTTCTTTCTTCGTATCCAACTTTCTTTTAATCTTAAAAATCCCAAAAATATATTATTTTATTTTATTTTAAATTTCAGTTTTATTATACTTTATTTCTGCACAAATGTTCTTTCTCATTATTCGATTTAGTGTAAACTTATGTTATCCATGATTAATTCATATGAAATTATAAATGGTAATTATATATAATGTGGTTAATATCTACTATGATATATGTGTTAAAGTGTGTGTTCTAGATCAATGTTCATATATTGAAAATTAACAAAATATGACTAAGGATATTAAAATATATTTTTTTTAAAAGTTCAAAATTTGGAAAAGAAAGTACCGGTAATTGTTCCCATATATTAAAGTATATTAAATATGATTTTTAGTAAATTCTAGAGGAGTTTTAGTTAGGTTAAATGAATGTGCGAAAATGAAAATTTCATAAAACTTTCGATTTTGATTTTCGATCAAAATTTAAATTTTGATTTCTTTGAAATTTATTTTTATAAATATTTTCTTTCAATCCAAATGGGGAGTAGTTTCTTATTTACATGTAATGTCTTAAGTAAATAAAATAAATATTGAAAAATGTCAGGTCATTTTTTAAAATGACATTCATTACATGTAAATAACACCAATTTCAAGTTCAAAATCACTACAACTTTAGGCAGACTTAAGTCGGTAACCTAAGTGGATAAGCTTATACTAAGAAGGAATTTTAGGAATTTCATCATAAGTAGATAACTTCTTTTCTATGGATTACTCTACAAATTTCTGTTGAAATAAGAATTTTCTGGTTATGAGTTAACCATATGTATCATCAATCTCCAATAATTAAGGAACACAACAAAGTCAACTTACCTATGTGTAGAATACACTTTAGTTGAAATGAAATCTAAAGTTAAAACTTGTTAAAGATGATTTTTTACTTTCGACTTCCTTAAAAATTATAAACTCCTTCTGTTATATCTCCTGAAGTCTACTTCCCATAGATTTTGGAATCAAATTATTAAAAAAATTATATTAGAAGTTATGAGTAAATTATTATGATACACTATTGTTGTTTTCTGAAATGATTGGTCTGAACTCTAATGATTAGTCTGAATTGTAAATTTTATAATAAATAGGGTCATAGAACGAGTTCAGAAAATTTTTTATATTAGACATTAATTAAATTCTACTTTCAGATCCAATTGAAATGACAAACATAGACTATGTAAAGTGAAAACTATAATTTTTACATTGTACATCACACAGTCTATTAGGATTCTGAGATGAAATAGAACATAGGCAAATTTTAGATTTTTTTGAGACTTTTTTAGAAAAGATAACACTTTGATACTTATATAAGTTCATCCTTCAGAAGTATAGTTTTATTTAAAATTGGAATGGACTGATTTTGTTAAGTATTTCATGAGTTATGAATTTTAAATTCGACGTCACTGAGTTTGCCAAAACATGAAAATGAAATAGAAAAATATTATCTTGTTGAATTTTCTGTGATAATTTCAGAACAAGTTAGAAGAAGATATCTACATGGATTGAACTTATAAGAGTCTATTTTTTGATAAAATTTGTAGTATTGGAATATGTTGTGTTTTTAAATTATTATGAATTTTATAACTGACTTCACTCAATCTCTAAGTGCAAAATTGATACCAAATTGTTATTGTGAAGTCAATCAAATGAAATCATCATTAATGCAATTGTACTTCTATATTCCTTACAATTGTTTTTGGATAGATTGTATATGAATCCATCAAATAAGTAACTTGCTAAAAATACAATCATAAGTTAAATGTTCTATGATATGATATGGATATGTGAAAAAAGATCATATTTTCTTCTATCATGCATTTGCATTTTCTCTATTGAGATAATATATTTTCTGCAAGGACGATATAAAATCCTCCGAAAGGGATGATATGATATCCTAAGGGATAATATATTTTCTCGGCAGGAATGATATGATACCCAAATGAGGTATATGATACATCTGATTAACTGGTGATATGACATGTTGCATACATAATTGTATAAGTGCATGACATGTGATATGATATATTATGTACATGTGATATGTTGGTGATGATATATATTTCATTTTGTCTTATTATACGATACATATGGTAATTGATATATAAAAATATTTATATTTTTTTTAAATGAGTAGATGATAACTCATAGACAATGAGTTTTTTACTTACCGAGTTGTGGTTTGCTCATAATGTGATGTTTAATATTTTTTAGATCAGTAAATCAGTGTTGTGACTGTGCTTGATGATCCTCTATAGGGATATAAACACTTTTTGGGTGAGGAATAGATGAGACATAGGTCTCTTCTTCAATAATTTTGTGAGGATGTACTATGTATGAAATATTGTGAATTTGCTCTGAAATCAATATAAATTGCTTGCGTTGTGATCACATTTATTATAATAATATGTGATATATCAAATGAATGATTTATGATATGATTCTGCGATATTATGTTTGATCGATCATAATAGGTCACGGCTTACGGACCGAACTAAAGTTTGAATCGGGGTCGTGACAAAAGTAAAATAGATAATTGTTAGATCTGATTTCTCGATAACTTCGATCCTAAAATACTAAAAGGAAGATTGTGCGCTTGTGGTTGGAGTTGTGTATTTAAGAAATATTTTAAAACTTGTTGATTTCGCTGAACTTGTTCTGTTGCCCCCAGTTTTAAAAGTTTGTGTCCGAATGATATCACGAGTGTATATTATCACATCCGGTGAACTTTGAAACTGGGCATATTATTCACACCCCACCCCCACATTCATGACATTCATACTTAGGAGAGATGAATAATAATAATAATAATAATAATAATAATAATAATAATAATAATAATAATAATAATAATAATAATAATAATAAAATTATAATAAATTATGATATGCTTTGTAATAATAATTGACTGATTCAATCGGAAAGCGAGTTGAACTTTAAACAAAAGGTTTCACTTTTGCTCCCAAAGCCCCAAGGTACAAAGACCATTTTATTCAATTTTTTCTTATTACTAATTCAGAAGTTTCCGGTTTATTAATAGTCTTCAAAATCTTTCCTACAAGCGGAACCAAAATTAATCACTGACGTAGTTCAAGACATTTTCTGTGATATGAAAACTCGTCAGACAAGAACATTAATTATGTACATTATATTTATTTCTTTTGTTCATGTCATAACAAATATCAAACATGTATATTATTAGATTTATAAGTCTAAGTATTGCATCGAAAGAAAAAAAAAACTAGAGGAAAAAAAAAAAGACATGAGTAGCAGAACGCCACAACAGATAGCACTTCTCATTGATTCATTGAGAGGTAGAAGTGGTCCTTAGAGGATAAATTATTTCCACAATTACGAGAAATGGATATGGTAAAAGATTCATGCATCTCAACAGAACTCATCGTCCACACTTTCTTTCTAACCAAAATCCAAGCTATTTACTACTTGAATGATTCATCAATTATTGGCTACAAATGGTCCTACTGTAATCCCCAATTTAGAAACCAAAAAAGCAAGAAAATCTCACACAATCAATTTAAGTTTGGAGAGAGAGAGAGAGAGAGAGAGAGAGAGAGAGAGAGAGAGAGAGAGAGAGAGTATAGATTGCTTGGCATTTTAATTGATAAATCATATATCACCAATAAAAGTTGAAAAAATATTTTAGTTACAAAATAAAGTTGAAGGATAAAATTGAAATTGATGTATAGTTTGAGGGTTCTCACGTGAATTACTCCATTTTTCGTTGATTTTGAAATGATATAAATTATTTTTAGATAATGAATTATTGAATCATATATGGGCAACAATGAGAGCGGATCGTACAGTCTTTTTTTTAACAAACATCCATTTTATTTACTACTTCAATCATTCATCATTATATTAGTCAATCATATCTTTATAAAGTAATAAACCCCAATTCAAGAATAAGAAGTCAAAGAAAAAAAACTCGTACAAATAATAAGTTGGTAAAAAAAATTTCATATTAAAAAAAAAGTGTGAATCCATCAACTCAAGCCAAATAACACTAATAATTATGTACACTGAATCAAAAATTAAAATTGATCGAAACTCGACTAATTTAATATTTATCTCGAATTGAAGATAGAATAATTTATACTTTAGATATTGAATTTAATCGAATAGTAATAATGACGAGAAAAACACGTGCAAAAGTGAAGTGAGTAGGACTACACTTGTTCCTTTTTATGGGGGTGGTGGCCTGACCGGCCAAAAAGGGAAGATGACTTTATTTATTATGTCTTTAAAGGGCATATGACACTACAAATTAAGGGCATGACATATAACATGGTGGGTGGGGGTGAGAGATCTCTCTCTTATATGATTTCCATGTCCTTTCGAATCTGATTGAGGTGGCCCATGTCCACCCCCTACCTCTTTCAACATAATCTCACTAGATAAATTTTATTTACGTTATCACCTGCCTTACAACTACTTTGCTACACCTGTAAAACATTTATTATTCTTTTTTTTTGAATTAGCCTCACATTTATTATACAAATTTACACGTAAATTTGTGTATCTATTGTTGTAATTCAGTATATTTAAATTATTTGGTTGAAATTTATTACTATATTTAGTTTAAAGTAATATTAAATGATGTCTATAACTATGTAAAGAAATAATTTCAGTAATCATCTAAGAATTTTTTTTAATGGAAGAAAGCTTATAAATATCCTAAGGTAAAATCTCTAATTCATATTTTACACACATAATTTTCAATGTAATGCAAAGTGCATGAATTAGAATATTTTTGTCAAATAGTGCTTAGGCTATGACTGAAGATTAATAATTTTATTTAGTTCATATGCTTTTATTATTATTATTATTATTATTATTATTATTATTATTATTATTATTATTATTATTATTATTATTATAAAAAATAAAGATGCTACTTATTTAAGTAGGTAACACCGTACTATTTATATTATTTACGATAAAATATTAAATCTATGATTAATATCTCTTTTAAAGAGTTTCTAAGTTGTTAGATTTATTATACACTTAATACTCTACGATTGATTAGATAAATAATATAACATTAAATATTTAAATAAATAGCACTTCAATTAAACCCTATCACTATTATTGTCATCATCATATATTAATACTAACATTTATATATAAATATATGTATGAACTCAAAAATGATCTAGACGGCATTTCATATAGATAATAGTTCAATGATAATATCGGACATTTTGCTTGGTATTATTTCCAAAAAAAGAATAGTCCTGTATAATTTCGTTAAAAGAAAAGTGTAGTACACCTAATTGTTGAGACACGTTAAAATTATTAATAATTTATAAGCTTGTTATACGTTTCTAAATCCTATATTATATAATATTATATCGTTAAGGAATGCAGTTCGCGTGACCAGAGATATACGTAACCCGTCACATTATTGTTCATGCTTCTTTTTGTAGGGTCATTCAAAACAAATGCGCATGTACTCCTCCACTTTGAGACTTAATTAGCATTTATCATGCAATCTTCTTGGTCATCTTCCTCCACTAATATCATACCATGAATGCATCATCGAATAAAGTTGAGGTTGAGTAGTTAATAAATCATTCTTCTTTATTCGTTGTTGTTGAGGAAGTTGCATGAGCGAATGATTAATTAATTGCCCAAAGAAAAGTTTAGATTGTGTGGCTCATGTGCATGAGTCCTTTCTTGTTTGAGACTATATATACCTAAGAAGTTGTGCAGCCAGGGAAGTATGAGGTTAGACTCCACCTATTAGTGATAAGATTTGTAAAATTATTTGTGCACTTTAATTAGCTGTGCAAACCTTGTGCCGTCTTTTTTATTTAAAGTTTCACTTTTCTACTATGGAAAGAAAACTTCCACTTTTATGGAATTAAGGTCCAAATGCAAGAGTTAAAGCCCCATATAAATTGGAATGCCATATATATATGACATGTATATGTACGGCAAATAACGCCTTGCTCAAACCAAGCTGTACGTGTTAATTTTATTTTCACAACATGTTTAAGAAATAGAACAAAACGAGTTTGAGTAAATGGAAAATGAATTCTAGAATACTGAAAGAGAATTTTATTTGCTCACACTTCCTCGTGTCATGCATAAATTACGGAAAAAAGATGATATTAATGATATATAATTGGATGGATTATATTCGTAATGTATAACAACAATATTGTGATCCATGAGATTAATCCGACACCTAAAATAATACATGGGGGTGGATAAAATTGATGATATAAATAAGATGATTTAATCATGATCATCATATTAACTCATCATTCCACTCTCTATATATCCAATACCAATAATAAACAAAAGTAGTAGAATAGTAACACTACTTCACCACCCCCCTTTCTATAAAAAAATATGTTCCTTGTAATTTCATTTTGAAATTTATGTTACACTTGACAAATGGAACACACTAATCCAAATATCTCTACCTCATAATTTAATATTTTTTTCACCAGTTGTTTATCATATCGTTCTTTATAGAGATTAAAGTGGCGTAATCCAGTACAATGACGACTAAAAATGACATGACTAGAAGCCTAACACACTAAGTTTTTGGATGGTTAAAAAGATATATGATCCTAATTAAAGACATAAGTAGTGGCCTTTATCTTCAAAAAGTTGATGGAAAATGTAAGATTAACTATTAGTGGAGATAACTTCATCCCATAATCCCAATAACACTTTGCTGATGAAGGTTAGGCCATTTGAATTTTGCTGCAAATATTAACTAGTGGGTTAACAAATTTTATTTATATAGAATGTGGTTTCCATTTTGGAGAGGATGCAACATTCTTTTGGGCTACTCTTTTTTTCCCTTGTTGTATAAAACTTAGGATAACCTTGTTTACTAATTAATGCCATCTTGCTCAAGCATTTAATTTGAATACGTTTTCCTGTGTGCATGCAGACATGCAGCTGTGGCCACACGTGTCGTGTTTGAGTTTGCAACTAAAGACGGTTAAAATTTAAAGTTTTAAGATAAGTTTCAAATTTAATTACTTCAGATTTGACTCCATTTATTTTAATGAAAATATTTTTTTAGAAATAAGTTTTCAATTTTCAATATATGATGATAATAAAAAAAAGATCAGTTAACTTCCATTTTCTTAACAATTTATTTTCATAAAATAAACGGAGATTGAATCAATAATATGATCTAATTATTGTTCTATATATGAATTAGTTTTTTTTATGAGTATGTGTTCCTATCTATTGTGTCATGAATCAAACATCAATGTTATTCATATTAAAAATTAAATTTTTTTCTCTTAATTATTCATGTGAAGAAAAATATTAAAAATATGAACATAAAGATGTCTAATTTAACAATGTCTACTCTTTAACCCCATATATGTCATCTTTAAACATGATAAGACATATTAATCTATAGATTGGAGATATCAAAAGGCACATTCGTACGAACAGTGAAGAGATAACTGTAGATTTAACACCACTTACAGAATGCATAATCTTGATCATGGTGGTATGCCAACTAGTGAACAAGACAATGATGGAATCCCCATCTGGAATCACATCAATCGATTCAGACTCCCCATGATCCTGCCGATCAAAAACCAGATGATGAGCAGCTCCATTTTTGTTGCTGTAAAGATTAAAAGCATCACAAGTAACCAAGAAGGTCAATCAAAGACATGATGTGTAGCTATGACCTTTCCTTGATGGTTTAAGACATGGAATTTGTCCATATATCTTAAGAACTAAGGCATGCATGCATACACAAAGCTAACTGTCCACCACACGTTACAGACTACATATGGTGTGACTGGAAGCCATGAAATGTGCAACTAATTAAGGCGGTGCAAAACAGTGCCCCATATGACCTCAAGGAGAAGATGGAGTTGATATTAAGTGCTCTTCCAAATGGCATGAACTTGATACCCTGCACAATGTGAGGTGCCAACGGTGCTTGTACCAGTTGGCAGCTTTGTTCCAAATATGTAACTGACGCCGGCCATGTGACATTGATGACCAATTCACAGGGAAAAAGATATTGCAGCAAACTCTCAGCTTAATAATGATGAGGAAAACCAATATTTTTTTCCATTATTACAATAAATATACTTCAATTGTCGATACATAATATCGAATTAAGTCACAGGAATCTGGAAAATAAATTTAGCCATAAATATGTAACTGTCAAATGAGGCCAATCCAATTGCATCCAACGTCCTGGCAAGAATTTATGATGCAATTATGCTTGATATGAACTGATGCTGACATGCTGCCAAGTGCTTAGAGCTTTGGTTGGGTCAGTTACAAAAGCTTCATTGTTATTCCACTGCAGTAGCCTGTAAGTAGACCACTCATTCCAAGGTAGAAGCAGAGAGAGAGAGAGAGAGAGAGAGAGAGAGAGAGAGAGAGAGAGAGAGAGAGAGAGAGAGAGAGTGCGAGAG
>LTAE01000908.1:43228-66891 GCA_001647135.1 Pontederia paniculata
AGAGAGAGAGAGAGAGAGAGAGAGAGAGAGAGAGAGCTAATGGTTTATAAAAGTGAAGAATGCTTTAGAGGTTTTGGAGTTATTGGATTAAAAAAGTTAATCTCATCGTGTGTTTTGTGCATGTCTACGTGGTGGCCATGGAAAGGGAATTGAATGATCTTTCTTTCATCTCATTATATTTGACAGGGCAAAAAATGTACATGTTGAGTCATTAAACAAGAGATTCTTTTGTGCTTATGCTCCTCTGTGACTTCACCTCTGGACATAGCATTTGGTTCTTAAAGCCCCTCAATCCTCCCCATTCACAGTTTCACAAGCAAGAAGAACACTTGTTGAGGGTACTTAAACTTTCTTCTTCTATATATGTGCATGTTTTCCATCCCATTTTTTTTCATGCCTGCTTTTTCTGCTATATAGTGCTAACAGTAACTTCAAAAGTTCGCAGATTGCAGCTGCTAACTTTTCTCTGAAAAGTTTCGTTTTCTTGTTCTCTACTGAATTCAAATCCTCCCATGCACCTCCACCCTCCTGCCTGTTCCCAATCGTCGAATGTGAAATGGCACGACAGAGTTGTCTTCATGACTGATATTGAATGCTTTGGATGCAGGAAGGCACCTGTGTTCTGAGCTTTGTGTGTCAAGGTTACCGAGCTCCTGTGCAAGCCGAAGTTTCGTCTTGAGGTAGCTAACTTATATTAAAGGACGCATGCAACGATCTTAGAGAACTCCATTGTTAGTTTGTGAATCTTTGTTGTCCTGTTCACGCTGTGTATGTCTTGAAGAACTCCATTGTTAGTCTTTGCAGATCAACTGAAGGAGCAAGGATGGGAGGACCAGATGGTCACAAGAACAAGGAAGTAAACTACCAGAAGAGCTACTTTGATGTCCTGGGGCTCTGCTGCTCTGCAGAGGCGGTCCTCATCGAGAAGATATTGAAGCCCTTGGAAGGGGTTCAGAAGGTCTCTGTGGTTGTCCCTTCAAAGACGGTCATTGTAGTGCATGACAACCTCCTCATTACACAGCTTCAGATAGGTAAGCACTAATTTCAGATATCAGAAGGCTGTTAATTCCATTACCAGAAACCTCAGACAGTTGCCAACTTCCTCTCTGTTGATGTCATCTTTGAATACAAACGTCAGCAAAACATTTGAACAATGTGGAGCCCTTTTTCTTGATGTTTTGGTCCTTTTTTCTTCGGTTCATCATGTGCAAGCTAACTGTATGCTGCACACATACGCATCTTTCCAAAGTTAATTCGACAGCTACTTTCAAAAGAGTCTCTTGTCTACCAATAACTCGGTCCAGAAAACAGCATACAGCACAAACTAGCACCACAACTGGTCTGTGCAGAGGGTCCTATAAGGGTTCAAATACTGCCCATCTCGGAGAGAAACCTTCATAAAGTGTTGTCTGTTGAGTCCTGCAGGACTTATCATTAAGCTAAAGATGGGCCTTTCAATCATCTGATGTCTAATAATTTGGGGTCTTCGTGATGCAGACTACCTGTAGCATCCAACAAATAATTTCAGGAAAAAAGGGAACATATGATTTTTACACTAAACTTTTCTAAAGAACATATTCAGTTAAAAAGTATGACACCATCACTTTAGACTGAATTATTCAGAACTATAAAATTTTTTTGGATATAGGAAAAAAGTACATAGACTCATAAACATAGGCGAGGTTCAATATTTTACTGATGAAAATCAAACTTAGACTTATTTATTTCACAGACGAAGTTAACAGTCATTGTACTATGGTTCTTTTTTTCAGTTAAGGCCTTAAATGAGGCGCGACTAGAGGCTACAATTCGTGCATATGGAGCACATAAGATCGCCAAGAAATGGCCGAGTCCATACATACTGGCTTGCGGATTACTGCTGGTGATCTCCTTGTTCAAAAATTTTTTCCACCCATTGAAATGGCTGGCCATAGCAGCTGTCGTTGTGGGCCTACCTCCAATTGTATTACGGAGCATTGCAGCCATCCGGAGATACACTTTGGACATCAACATTCTGATGCTAATTGCAGGTACGACAATGCCATATTATCACTCATGACAAGCTTCAGCATTTCATTAGGAAGAATTCATTTAAGTATATAATTGGGTCTCTGATCACAAATAGATGCTATGAAATGTCAGATTCTTTTGAAATTCATGACATCATTTAGTTTTAAGATTCAGCTATAGCATCAAAATTATGTCTACATTGAGCTTTGTGATACTTACAACTACTTGCCCTGTGGCAGTTGGCGGAGCAATTGCACTCAAAGACTACACCGAAGCCGGGTCCATTGTCTTCCTCTTTACAATTGCTGAATGGTTGGAGTCAATGGCTGGCCATAAGGTATCATAATAGTTGCACCTAACCTAATAAGAACAAATGTGTTATGACGTAAGATTGATGTTGAAGCATTTCCCTTTGAGGGCATTGTCCCATTTAAGTTCAAAATGAGTATGATAAAATCTCTATGCACTGCATTTACTCAATACATGATACATTTTCTTAGTTACACTGTTGCAATGCACAAGCAGTCATGACAAGGAATCAATTAATTTTTGTAATAAAACTCAAGCAGAATGATAGAACAGTTGCATCACATGTGGTACAGATCGATGAAGTAAAATATGTGTTTTACCACTTTTGATGAACTTGAGTGGCTGTGTAAGATTAGCTTTTATGTGTCATGATGAAAACTGTGATTACCAGTACAACTGAGAGGAATGCATCTTTCCCATACCTTCAACATACTGTGATTCTAATGTATTGCTGATCAGAAGTCTTCAGAACTAAAATATGATAATTGACAATATACAGGCTGCTGCTGGGATGTCACTGCTGATGAGTAGTGCTCCACAGAAGGCCATCCTGGCCGAAACGGGACAAGTTGTGGATGTTCAAGATGTCGAAATCAATACTGTAATTGCAGTCAAAGCTGGGGAGATGGTCCCAATCGATGGAATTGTACTTGAAGGGCGTAGTGAAGTTGATGAGAGCAGCCTCACTGGAGAGTCATTTCCAGTTGCCAAGCAACCTGAGTCCCTCGTTTGGGCTGGCACACTCAACATAGATGGTACTTTCATGCCAATCTTCCATTAAAAGTTGTTCTACCAAATAAGTTATAATGGCCTCATAAATGTGGTGACAGGGTATTTAAGTGTGAGGACAACTGCTTTGGCAAATGACTCTGCCGTCGCCAAAATGGCACGGCTCGTGGAAGAAGCCCAAAATAACAGATCTACAACCCAGAGGCTGATAGATTCCTGCACAAAATACTATACCCCAGGTCAGTCCTAGTCATGCACATAACCCTTCAGCAAGAATTATTTTTCTTATTATACAAACCTTTACATAATGAAATGCAAAAGAAACAGAAAAGATAGTAGAAACTCATGTGAATATCTGAAATGTGTTCAAATAGCAATAAGAAAATCACCAATATAACTGGGGAGAGAAAGCAAGAAAAAGTGCAAACATTTTATCATGGTTCCACAAATTAAATCTAACCTTTGTGATTAAAGATCATGTCTTTGCTCATTTGTTATATATATGCAGCTGTGGTAGTGATGGCTGGAGGAGTTGCACTGGTTCCACTTTTTATGCGGGTTAGTCATCCAAAATGGTGGTTCCAACTGGCACTGGTTCTACTTGTGAGTGCATGCCCTTGTGCTTTGGTGCTATCTACTCCAGTTGCAACATTTTGTGGACTTCTGAAAGCAGCCAGGACAGGACTTCTTATTAAAGGAGGAGACGTTCTTGAAGCCCTTGCTAAAGTTAAAGTAGTGGCCTTTGACAAAACGGGAACCATAACGAAAGGAGAGTTCAGTGTCATAAATTTCAAGCCGATAAGCGACAAAGTGACTATGCATACACTTCTTCAATGGTAAGGAATCTATCATGTGCACCTTTCTCACATTAACAAACAATAATTCAGTGTACTAGTCAAGGTTAAAAAAGACTTGGCCACATATAGTAAATTGTATTTTTAAGTCATATAAATTCGATCTCAAATGAGTAACAAAAATAACTGTCACAAACTTTGGTGGAAAATATTAAAAAACGTCCATCTGAAATCTCACTTAATATGAGATGATAATAAGCCCCTAATTGAAAATGAATATCCATTTTTTTCCCAAGATCTGTCACAATAATAAAGAGATATAACGCTTGTAAGTATTTCCTGATTATATTTGCCACTGAATATTAATGTCCTGTCCTGGTTGAAATACACTGAAATGAGCCATTCAACAGGGTTTCAAGTATAGAAAGCAAGTCAAATCACCCAATGGCATCTTCATTGGTTGCTTATGCTAAATTGAATGGCATTGAACCAAAACCTGAAGTTGTCAAAGAATTTCTTATCTACCCAGGAGAGGGAATCTCCGGAGAAATCAATGGGAAAGCTATCTATATTGGGAACAAAAGGATTGCAACAAGGGCATCATGTAAGACAGGTAGGAAGAGAATCTATTCAGCTTTATTCAATGATGATTTGATGTACTATTTTAGAATATGATGCATAACTTCCTCATATTATAATGAAAGAGTCTGTCACCGGAAACTAATTGAAATTCATCTATACAACCAGCAAAAGCTACAATAGATAGATATCAAAAGATAACATTGTGACGTAATTAGAGAGTTTTGGATTGCACGTCCAATATGTATATATTAATAGTTCAAAATAAGAAGATAACAAGAAAAAAATTGATGAGAAGGAAATGTTCGAGCTAATTTAAACACATCAAAATATTGTTAATGCCATATCTTTTTTAGAACTTTCAGTACAATGATATCATGATACTGCGTCAAATCACTAATTTCATGTCAACAACAGCAGTCAACTTTTTTTTTGAGTCATCTGCTTGTATTATAATAGCAAAAGAGAATGTACAAATGTGTAACAGAACACTTTAGATGCTCCCCGAAAATCAAAACTATCCAAAACCTCACTCTCTAATAAAAAAGGATGTGTGCTGTACAATATTAGCTCGAACTAATTAATTAGACCAAAAATAGAAAAAAAATGGCAACTCTCTCAGGATAGTCTAACAAGAGCAACCAATGAACTTTTTCTCTGACATAGTAAAATGAAAAAAATAACTCCAGAAAAAATTCTTTTCCCGCGGAACCCTGGTCCACATCATGGCATGGTTCAAATGAAGTTGCAGAATCTGATCTTAATGCAAAATAGAGACAAAAAAGTATACTCTTTAATTAATATTTATACAACTTCATAGCCATGGTGATACTTCAAAAGGAAAAGTGCATTATGATAACATCTTGTATTATACTTCTCTGAGAAATCCTGTTAAAATTTTTCAGTTCCAAACATGGAGATTGAAGGAGGTGTCACTTATGGCTACATATTCTCCGGTATGGAACCAATTGGAATGTTTGCACTATCTGATAGTTGCAGGATTGGTGCTTCTCAAGCACTCAAAGAGTTGAAGTCATTAGGCATAAAAGTTTCTATGCTTACTGGAGACAGCACTGAGTCAGCTAAGCATGCACAAAATCAGGTACATAGTTAGCATTTGTTGAAATATCTGAGCCAAATGATTCTGAACATTGGTTTGTGTCATCAAATGTTCATATGCCGAAAAATTGGTACTTAACGCATTTATCTTTTGATAGCTAGGACAAGTCATAGACATTCATGCTGAACTTCTACCAGAGGACAAGGTGCGATTGGTAGGTGAACTTAAGACCAAAGAAGGGTCCACTGCAATGGTCGGAGATGGGATTAATGATGCGCCAGCACTAGCCATTGCAACTGTTGGGATCTCCATGGGTTTATCAGGTTCAGCAATTGCAATGGAAACCAGCCACATAACTCTCATGTCAAATGATATCCGGCGAATTCCAAAAGCTATAATGCTGGCTCGCAGGACGAACCGGAAGATCATTCTGAATATTTTCTTCTCGGTGATAACTAAAGTCGCAGTGTTGGCACTAGCCTCTGCTGGTCATCCCCTTCTTTGGGCAGCAGTCCTGGCTGATGTTGGCACATGTCTATTGGTTATCTCAAACAGCATGATGCTTCTAAAGACAAAGACCGCCAAGGAGAAGAATTGTTGCAGCTCTTCCAGCAAAGAGAATACATGTGGTTCTTCTTGCAAAGAGAAGAAATGTTGCAGTTTTGCCAATGAGAAGAAGTGTTGCAGTTCTTCCCACAAAGCACACCTAGAGAAAGCAAATGATGTCGATCATGCTGCTGGTACATGTCATTCACCTGGACCTTGCAGTAAATCAAACAGTTGGTTGGGTAATCATAAACTGCATGACCACAACACATCCCAAGAAGGTGAAACACAAGACCACAGTTGTAATCAAGATTTCGAGCTAGAATTGCCAAATCATCATCATTGCTGTCAGAAAAAGATAAAACATGCAAGTAATGAAGCTAAAGAGAACTTGATTTCAAACAATGAGGAACTTCACTGTGACCTTGTGAATACTAAGAAATCAGTTGAATGTGGCAGCTGCAAACTAGATGCCACAGAAGATTGCTGTAAGAGCAAAGCTACATATGAGTCCTCAAGCATCAGCAGGGACACATGCAAGCAAACCGATAAGGGATGTTGCATTTCCAATAGAATTGAGACTCATTGTTCATCATCATCAATTGTGGCAGAAAGAAGATTGATTGGTGGATGCTGCAGGCATCACATGCATGGTTATGGGAGAATAGGTGGCTGTCATGAGACTGACGTGATACAATTACCTGAGATTGTTATTGAGTAGGTGCGTATCACTTGTTGTTGGAGTATGAGAACAACAAATCATACTTTTAACGAGTATGCCATCAAATTGAAGAAAGGGTTGGCTAATATAGTGATCTCTTTGAATTTTTGTAAGGGTCTCAGATCATGAACAAAGTTGAGTGGAAACTTACTAGCTCGAGGAAAATATGTGCGAGCTGAATGTCTTTTACTTATTTGCAAAGCTTCTTCAGAAGGATTTGTCTTCAATTTCTTGTTAAATCTTGCATCACATGGAAGTCTCAGTGAGAGGTAGATATAACTGAGTTTTTCTTCTGACAGATCAATCCAATTGGCATGTATAGAGGCACTCTCAAACGATAAATGACTTTCTCAGGCAGTTTCTTGCAGAGTTGTTGATATCGATAGTTGTGAATTAAGCTGAATTTAAGTGTAAATTTCCTTACAGCAGCTTATCATCATATTTCAGATCTTATATTTCTCATAAATTCAAAACATCTCCTATAGGCCTGCAAGTGGAGTTCCCAAGAATTTTTGACCAATTTTACTCTAGAAGGCCTCCAACACTAGATTAGCACATATATACAAAAAGAATGGATGAGTCTAGAGTTTTATTGTTGACTGCACTAATGGTTCGGACTTGGGACATTGGAAACATCTGTGGATAGAAAATTATAAAAGGTCATTTATGTGAATATGAGAAACAGTATGGATGATGGCAGCTCTTTCATATATCAGATACATTTTCTTAACAATGGACAAATGTTTGCCTCTAAAGCAAAAAGTTACAGCTCAAATATGACTTAGCTATGAATGCTTTCTCATTTGATAAATATGTGTTGAATAATCAATAAACTATATCGTACACATGAAAGTTAAAATATGAAAAGAAAATTTTGAAATAAGTCTCAGCGGTACAAAAAACAACTACAAAGTAGAACTTAATATTGGGATAAGATAGTCCTTGAAACCAAAATATATTGGGAGTGGGTGGACATATGTTAAGTTCCATCACAAAAATAGCGAAGAACATATCTTATAAGATTCCGAGATACAAAAAGTATGGTCATTTTGTACCAAAAAAAAGTATGTCGTTGTGAAGATTCAGAATAAGAATGAAACATTAAGATATTCTCATAACAATTAGTGGTACCTAACCAACTAAAATGCCTGCAGAATAGTCTGCATCTATTTTCATGTCGACATTCTTTTGTGCAACAATATATTCCAAGATATTGGAGGTGATGCACAACTTGGTTGACAAAAATGAAAAGAAGGTTGTTGTAGGCAAATTGTTAGTGGAATCCAATTCCCTTTCAAAAGCAATTCTTAACCAACCTACATATGAAACCTTTCTAGAAATATAATCTTTCTTCCCTCCTTCTGAACCATCTACCATTGCTGCATCTTGATCTTGGTAAAACCATGAAAACAAATGGCCAATGATCTGAACCAAAAAATTGCATGGTTCAGGTTCATAATGGAAAAACGAAATATATCTGGCCTCTAGGTATCAAACGCTTTTAACTATGTTTGTGTTTCTGAAATTTACCAACAGATGATCTGCAAGGTCCCGGAAGAAATCCTAGCCATAGTTGTCTTTTTTTCCGGTTAAAGCAACAATTGACTTTTATCAACTTGCAAGCTACACATGCATTGCTCCCTTTTGAAAAGAACCTCATCCTTTCCCCAAATGGATAAGTTGACCAACATGCATTGTGGACCCAAAATTTCATCCTTTCCAAAGATGGACAAATTTACTGTTCTATATTCTTCTTGCTGGGAATAAATTCCAAGACCTGCTTACAACTTGCTTTTTCTAGGCCACAATATGTTTTGTTTGAGCACCAACTTAATAAACATGTAATAATAATTCTAAGAACTCACCAAAATTATTACCCTAAACAATTCTATATTTAGAAGGGACCCATGAATCTGATATTATTCGCGACAGAGGCACACAATTGCTTCCATATATTTAAAACGAGTATGTCAGAAGAATAAGTGCAAGAGCTTCTGCAGAAGGCCTGCCTATATAAATAGCAACCCCATTGCAGACGAAATTGCAGGGTCGAGTGAAGCAAGCAGCTACAGGAACATGCATTTGCTTACATCTTTACATGATGGGAATGAGAGTAGAACTCAGCCAAGAATGACTTGCCGGCACTGATACAAGAGGGAGAGGACCCTCTTGGTTTGCATGTTGTTGGCAAGTTGTTTTTGGCTAAACTTTGCTCTTGTCTCTTCATGCAAAGCCTTGACAATTTATTAGTCTTTAAAGGTTTCCATGAATAGGATGCGAGTGGAAGACACCATAATTATGGAGGGTTACAGGAACATGAATTTGCTAGATAGCTTTGGATGAAGGGGATGAGAGTAGAACATAGCCAAGAATGACTTGCCGGCACTGATACAAGAGGGAGAGGACCTTCTTGGTTTGCATGCTGTTGGCAAGTTGTTTTTGGCTAAACTTTGCTCTCTTCTTCTCATGCAAAGCCTCAGCAACTTATTAGTCTTTAAAGATCTGCATGAAGAGGATGAGAGTGGATAAGGGCATTAATTCCGGAGAGATGTCGGAACACGCATTTGTTTGACAGCTTTACATGAAGAGGATGAGAGTAGAACCCAGCCAAGAATGACTTGCCAACACTGATACAAGAGGGAGAGAACCTCATCGGTCTGCTTGCTGTTGGCAAGTTGTTCTTGGCTAAACTTTGCTCTCTTCTCCTCATGCAAAGTCTCAGCAACTTATTAGTCTTCAAAGATTTGCCAGAATAGGATGTTCGCGGAGAAGTCCATAATTGCAGAGATTCAGTAAATTTGCTTGTCTCATGGCTTTGCATGAAAGCAGCGAGAGTGGAGCGCAGCCAAGAATGACTTGCCGGCTTTGGCTCTGGAGAGCAAGTACTCCTTGGTTGCATGTGCAAGCAGTCGGCAAGTTGTTCTTGGCTACACTTTGCCCTCTTCCTTTCATGCAAATAATTGGCAAATTATCTCAGCACTGATCCATCAACATTTCACTATGTAAAGTTCCAAGCTAGTGGAGGTTTCATGATACTTGTAAGTCAACCAAGAAAACTTTCAATCTTGCACATTTTGCTTTTTTTTCACTTGTGCTGCATCTAACACATTATAGATGCAACATTTTTTTTCTTGGCGCATATGGATTTGTCAATTCTTCTTTTATTGGGAAGTCTCAGATATGGATCCATCATCGACATATGTGCATGCCTCAGCTTGGATCCTTTTTTTTTTCAGCGGAAACCTTGACCTGGATTTCCAATTACTAATGATTCTTGCTATAGCTGGGACGAGGCAAAATGACAGTCCAATAAAAGATTTTAAAACTCATACCACTCCCAAACTTTTCTGAAATTCACATGCACACTTCCAGACATGATATACATCCAATCACTAATGAAATTATGTGTTATCACATTGTAACTTCACAATATGCTTTCTGGAAAGGGTGATGCATTGATAGACATATCAAGACTAGGAACACTTGATTCTGTAATCCCAGTGAAGAAAGGGTCTATACACATGCTTCAGGTATCATCCTTATTGCTGCATGTAGATGGGGTTTCCTAAAATTGCTGCAGGTAGGCTACAAAGACTATGGATTTAGTTATTATGAAAAGGAATCAAAATGCCCGTGGCATATAAAAAAGTTGTAATGTTAGATTGTTGACAGGCAAAAAAGTTCGAAACTCAGAGGAATGTTTGGCTAAATTAGGGAGAGTCCCTGATTTTTTTTTAAATATTCTTTGGGAATGGAATCCATCTCTATGTATCTCCATATCTTATACCAAATCGTTTCAGCATGAACCAAAAAGTATTCCTTTACTAAAGAAGAATTAGAATTACACAATCCTTGATGGTATTCTTCCTAAACAGAACCGTGCAAGAATAAAATCTAAGTGTTCATTTCAGAAAGATATCTTTAATGTAGAAATAAACATTTATATATGTGCAAGAGTAAGGTTGCAGAGGGGTACCTCTTTTTTTAGGGAAGAATTTGCTCTTCATTTCTTGGTACTGGAATATTAAGGTCGTTTTTTTCCTCAAGGGTTCATCCTGTTCGAAGACAATCAGGAGTACAAGACAACACCATGCCAAGGAAAGTGAAAGCGAGGTCATCTGAGCATATATCTTTTTTTCTCAAATGGTAATGTTTTGATTGTGGTGTTATAAGCCGATGAAGTTAGTTAAATAATCTTTGAATGAAAAAATTATAAAAAATCATATAAGATTTGAGAGTCAATTATATTTCTAAATCATTTCATGTGAAATGAGGGTGGATGATTTTTTTCTACATAAAATTATTTTTTTAAATAACTCTTTATAATTCTGCATTAATTCATTGTGGTAAGAGAAATTCGACTTGATAAAATTTTAACTTTCATTTATTAGTATCTATCATCTTATTTTAAAATTATTTTATTATCTTTTTTTTAATTATTATAAAATTTTGAATTTACTGATGTAATTGTTATCTTATTGTTTCACTCCTCTTATATTTATCTCTCATTTTCAATCTCTTCTTTTTTTATTTTTGAAAGAATAAAAAGATAAAAAAATTATGAAAAAGAAATAAAATGTATTAGAAGAGAAAAAAAATACTAGAGATAGAAGAAAACTAAGACAATAAAGAATAAAGAGAAAAGAAAAAAATGTGAGAAAATTTACAGTGAACAATTAAATAAATATATAATATTATTATACTTTTATGAATCATAAATAATAGATATATGATAAATGATTAAAATGACTTTTATTTAAATTATTTTTTTATATTATATGTTTATTAAATTATTATTCAATCAAGACGTGATTTAGTTTAACTCGTCAACCCACATAATTTTTTATTCAATAATCCATCAGACTCCGCGTGCATCTCTTCATTAGTTAATTCTCAAAAATATCCTATAAGATATCGAGAAGTATATTATACATATTATCACATTCCATCAAATGATTAAAATAAAAAAAAGTACTTTAATAAAAGGGTATTTATACTACACTTTTTTTCCTTCATAATAAAATAACGGAGAAAAATAATGTGTTGCAGAGAAATATGTAATAATCTTTTTTGTACAATGAGCTGCGTATTTTGTAATATTTCCTTCGATAACCGCTTGCTTCGCACTAAAATGTACTCTGCATTTGTAATATTTCTTTTATACAATGAGCTGCATTATTTTTTTTATTCTTTCTGTAAAGACGCACAACTGTTAGAACTAGAAATTTTCGGAAAGTGAATGATGACAATCACTGACTTGTTTTGCTTCACTGGATGCTTTATTCTTCTACATATGAGATTGTGTCCCAGAGTTACAATTTCTAAAATTATCGAAATAATATTTTGACTTCATTTTTCATTTTGGCAGTGAATTTTTTTTTCGAAATGAGATAGCTTTGTTGAACCACTGCAATAAATCAATGTATAATAGGTCATGTTTAGAGATTTACTGGCAAAGGATTTTGTGATTGAAGGCACCATGGCCTGGTTTGTCAATAGAATTTTTTCTTTAATTTTACGGGTGAGCAGGGAGATAGATGTAGTACCTGACCGTGAATCTACCCAACTGTTCTAATCTTTTTTTATGTTTTTTTGTTCTATTTATTCTGCCCCTATTCCTGGGTTCTTGCTATATTTGGAATTCAATTCTTTGCATATATTATTATTATTTTGGTTAAGAGTAGAACCCACCGATATTCAAAGTTATTAGCAATCAACTAATTCAGTGTTCGGACGAGTGCAGCGAAAATAAATCTTGACTAAATTGATGACTCTGAAGATTTGAATTCGAGCTACTAGTTCTATGCATTGCTTTTCCATCATTATTTTTAGAGAACTTCACTCGGTACTGTCAGAAATCTTTTCATGTGATTTTGCTGCTCATGAGGTCCATGGAGCGTGGCTTCCACCCTGCAAGCCTCGCTTATCAGTCAGTTTCAGGTCTTCTATATTTTAGACATCTTTGAAACAATAATATGTATCTGCAGTTTTTGCCTCTAGTAGTAAATTCCTTTCTTGCTTTTATGAGTATTTCTTGTTGATAAAGTTCTTTATGGAGATAAACTATGAGAGAGATGCAGAATTGAAGCCTTAAGCACAGGAATTTTCCTTTTCTTAGCTTGGACTGACACTACCTATTAAGTATTAATTTTGGGTCTAAATGTTAGCTCAGGTGTCAGAGAAAATCAGTTCAGTCACAGAATTGGCTTCCGACTCAGGTGGAAAACTCTAGGGTAGTTCGTAGCTGTAATTTTCCTCTGAGTTTGGTTATTTGCTTATCTTATAGTTTGCACTAATGGTTGTCTTCTTGATGGAAGAAATGGCTCCCTGGTCTCAAGGAAACTTTCTGAGCCATGTGTTGAGCAAATTACTGTAATCAGCAAACCACATAATGAAAAGTAGCAACTTGCGATTTGCTTTAGAACAATACAGAAAGGAAATAAGAAATATGTGAAACAGATTCAGTTTCACATGTATAGACCGCCATCAGATTTATAATGAAGAGTTCAGATTAACACATAAAACTCTTCATTTTAAATGAACATAATAATTCATGCATATCGAAAGTTCCAAAAGTCATCACCAGGTGTGGAGACATTTGCTGCTGTCTTTTTCTTTATGCTTTTATTCAGAATTTCAGAATTGGATAGTGTCACGTTGTGGTCAGCGGGTTATGTTATTTTGTTGCTATGATATACACAGCACAATAAATCAAGTAGACTTAGCTGTAGAATTAGCTCTTTCATTCGCCCAATCAATAGAAGAATAGTCCTATGGCCACGTATAGCGTAAACATTTCTTATCTTCCTTTTCGACTTATGTGTAGCTTTAGAGCAACTTTAACTTAATCTGGATTGAGGATATCCTACTGCCACCCATATTCTGGGATTGCAGGTTCTAACGTAGGATTTTTTTCAACTGAAAATTATTAGTTTGAACTCTTGCTATTATCGGCACAAGTTCTGTGTGTTTCCCATGTCTCTGTCTGTAAATGCACTTCAAAAATATGTAATGTAGTCTAAGATCGAGAACATGAGTACAATGATGTCTATGACTTCTGTGTTCATTTTTTCTTGTTAATGAATAGGTGCTGCATAACAAGTGTGTTGGTCATAGAGCATGATGTTTTTCTTGTCTTGATTCTTATAGATTCTGCTGGCATCCCAGAAAAATTGAGGAAATATGAATTAACGAAGCCTCTTGCCACCAAAAAAAAGTCATAGGTAGCGGCGGAGCCAGAAAAACTTAAGAGTGGGTTCATATTTACATAATAAATAACTAATAAAAAATGAGAGTATAAGGTTGTACTATATATAGAATATTTTTTGGTGTAGAGTAGACATATTTTACAATTATTTAACAGTTTCATACGCCAAAAAAGTTCTACACAGTCCGATTTGCACTCTCATTTTTCACGAAAAATTAAACCCATCATAAATAAATATGAAAAAATAACTAACTATGAATAGAAAATTAACATTCAATATTAAAAATAAAAAAAATGTTTTAATAAATTAGTTTTGAAGGGATTTCATTTTTTTTAACTTATGAATAACATCATTATTAATTGTTAAAAAAAGATAATTTACAATATATATTATTCAACAATTTATTAGTTGTGTTTTATGACATACTTAGGTGACTTTTGTAACACATTTTTTCAAGAAACAAATATATCTAATTGAATTTATGGAAAATAATTCTAAAATCTTGCAAGAAAATAATTCATCTTGAGTATAAAGTATTAATACATGAAATTATTTGATTATATTATAAATTTAATATATATAACCAAAGTAAGACTAATAGATTCTAATGAGTGCTATAGATTTATATAATTATCTTAGAAAGAATATATATATATATATATATATATATATATATATAATGGCTGCTACACATATTTTAAGAAATGCCTATGCTGCAGAGAAAATAAAAAAAACTTGAGGCAAATGGATTTCAACATTGGAGTAACCAATTAGCACTCAAGCCACCAGGAGACCCGTTTTAGATATGAAGCAAACTACGTTATAATATATTTATGGCTTCCAGGTGCAAGCACAGGAAGGCATATGCCTCCGCCGCTCATAGGTTTCTGCTTTAAATTGTCTACTTGGTAATCAATGTCATAAACATCATTTCATATCTTTTGTTTGTATATGACAGTCGATCTGCTGTTATGATCAAAGATGAGTACTCTTGGAAGTATTGGCCAGTGCAGCTTAAAAAAAATGCCCTGAATGAGAATAATGAATTGCATGTTTTGTTTCTCCTTTGCTAATTGTTTATTATGGTAATTCTAAAGAAAAAAAAACCTTTGCCATTGTTGTGGACTGAAGCCTGCTGGGGCGTGTTATTTCTATTCAAAATGAGTACATAAGCTTGAGTCTATGTAACGATAGATAGATTTGGAACAGGGATCAACATAATATTTTAAGAATGCAAGGCAAAAGCCAAAAAGTTAGTTCATACCAACAAAATACCAAAGTGGTCATAAACTTATGAACCCAAAACGAGGGTGTTACCCAATGCAGTTGGAAGTGTTGAAACCAACAATGAGGGTATTGCATAGGGTACGAAAGAAAGAATTCCAATCAAGAATTTGACGAACTTTAGGACAGTGAAGAGAGATGCATAGGGGTGGTCCAAAATCATTGGTATAAAGTCTTACAGACAAGCTTCAGGGTTTTCAGAGTTTATTTTTCTCCGGAGTTGGAGGGCAAACAGGCTTGGTAGTGAACTAGTGATATCAATTAATTGCATTTTGTTGTCATTTTCATATGAAATAATAGTACTGCGGGAAGTATTCATAATCTATTCGATCCAAAGAGTTTCATCCATCATAGTCAAATATTCAATCTTCAAAAAGAAACTCGGGATATTGTGGGTCAACCCCAAAAAAAGTACTAAGGTTGCACCAAATAGATATTACGGTCAAAGAAATCGGCCGTAGTGTTATATGTTTCCAACTCTGTGAAGAACATGAATTATGTACTCAAGTATCTTGCATGCTCTTAATTGCAAAAGAAAATTCTCACGTTCTATCCAATGTAGAAAACATTGATAGTGAATATTGTAGCATATGATGTGTATTGGACAATGGCAAGATAAATAAAAAATAAAAAAGTTTACAAGAGTCGGAAATGAAACTTGGAAGCCAGAGAAAAGAAGGAAAGATAACATATCACGTTGAAAAAGCCAAGTATTGAAGAAAGATGCAAACCCTACCCAGGACATTGGAAAAGGCAGCAACTATAATTTTAGTTAGTGAAACATAAGAAAACTGAAAAATATATGCATGTATTATTACTTAACATCAAAATGAGAAAATTGGAAAAGCAACAATCCTAGAACACAATTAGAATTTAACAGTCCAAAGACCAAAAGAGGCAGAGACACTAAAGCCTGACCAACAATTCAAATTTACAGACAGTTGGTCTTCTGCCCGAAGAATTACCTAAGCCAACATGAAAGAGATCACTGACAAAATGTTGCACATCTAAATGTAACGAGTTTGAAGCCTGATAATCCTATAAAATATTTTCTCGATACCGAACAATATCCAAATGCTACTGTTATATTTAAAACTTTGGTCTCTTTGCAGGAATCTTTGAATCCCTTCTGTCTGGGATGCGTGATTTTCCAAAAGATTTTGCTTTGCGCCGTCTCTTCTCATCTTCACTGTCCGATTCATCACCCATCTCTCTGTCAGCATTAGTAGCCTCACGTTCCAGTTCTTCCCAAGTTTTCCCCTTCTCCTCCTCAGAGTCCTCTCCAGTGTCCTCATCCTCATCAGATTCTACCAGTGATGCACTCTCACTATCCTCATCATCCGAAGCAGATTCTGGCTCAACATCAGATGGCTCATACCCTTGATCTGATTCCCCAGTACTATCCGACTCCGAGTCACTGGCGTCCAAGTTAAGAAACTCCCAGCCTCCATCTTCAATAAATTTCTCTGGGTCATCAAGTATAGTTTTAAGAACAAAACGCCAATTCAGGTTCAGTCTGCCCTCGTAATACTTCAGATCAGTTGAATCAAGCCATTCTTTAATTCCATCTAGGGAAGATGATGGAATAGAATCAATTCGGAGGACATCCCGTTTGAAGTCCTTGAAGACAATGGTCATATCGAAATTCTTCTGCCCAAGACCCACTCTCTCCAGATTAACAATCTCAATGTCACTCAAGGTGACAACTAAGAATGGTGTCTCAATAAGTTCGACCAAACAAGTGGAAGTAGGAACTATAAAAGCAGAAGCCTTGTGGGGAACCCCAAGGAATCCAAGCTCTCTTAGCGGCATATCAAACTCCAGATCAAATCCCTTAAATTGGTGCTGCGCCCAGTGGTCATGTACCTTGCTTACAAAGTTCTGGAACTCTATGTTGATTCTGTTTTTTCGCTCCCTTTCACGTTGCTCCTCCTCAATTTCATCTGGATCAAGAGCTGATCTCCTTCCTCCACCCAGTGTTTGCACCACATCCATTACCTCAACGTAAAACTGGACATCTTTTGTCTTCCTGTTGCCTACCATGATATGGTTGTGCAAGTGAAAATGCAGCAGAGTAATCATTTCCCTCTCTGCAGGCTGGAAAAAGGCATGTTTGATGTTGGCGTACAAGACTTCAACTCGTTCATCAGGCCTTGAGGTTGAATATCGGAATCCATTTACATGGGCCTCTAGAGTTCCTGAAAGTTTTCTTCCCCGACCACCAAATGGAGGGCGTATCCACAGATCCTGTAGCCTTATTGGTTTCATCCGATTGCCAGCAAGAACTAGTTTCTCCTGGGTAACCAAAGTGGCCCTTTCAGCTCTTTCGGACTCCCTGGATGCAACTTGCCTCCTAAGGGTCTTGATAAGTTGGACAGCTTCACTGCTATGCCTAGGATCCCTGGACCTAAATGTGACCTCCTTCAAATATATTGCACCTTGAAATTTAAGAGAGTTGGCATCGTGGGGGTTGTTGAATGGTGTGCCAGGCACATGAAATATTACTCGAACTGTGCATGTCCGATTATCTTGATGGGAACTCGCACTCTTCACCATAGAAACATGGAAGGGCACCATGCTTCCATAAATTGGCAAAAGAATAGCCTCATTCTTCTGGTCTACTTGTATACCCAGTTCCTTTGAATAAGGTATATCATTCACATTCTTGTAAGCTATAAGTTCACTTGATGTTTTCGCAGGACCCCTCCCCTCTGCACCTCCAGATCCGCCACCGGCCAGCCTCCTCGCAGTCTCTTCATTCTTCTGCCGAGCAAGCTCTGCCTGGTGCTGTCTCCGCAGCTCTTCCTTAGACATTTCCTGGTTATCAGACCTGAGAGTTGCTTTGGAACGAAAAACCTCAGTGGCTGCTGATTCAGATCTAGGCTCAGGTGTGTCCTCTTCATCATTAAATGAATAGGCGACATCATTAACAGCTTTGGAACATTTAGTCAAGATTTCTGAAGATTTTTCACCAACAATAACTGTGTCAGCCAACAAAAGAGAGAACTTCTCTGTCTTAGGGTTATTAGTCTGAGCATGGAGATTCTGAAAACCAAGTGACACATTAAAAACCATGCCAGATTTGATAGACCGATCATTTTTTGCATTTAAGCTTAGGCCAGATTCACGAAACTCAAGACCCATTCCTGTACCAGCAGATTTCGTAAGGTTTGGAAGAAAATTGGGTGCTTCCCTCTCAACCACTGCATGAGCAGCCACGTAAGCAGCACTAATTGTATTACCAGGTTTCAGAGCAGCAACAGCAGCATCATGTGCCTTAAGAAGCACCTCATATGCCTTACTTTGTGCAGGAATGGCATCAATCAGAAACGTTCTGGCAACATTTGTACAGTAGCTGTTATAGCGTGAACCAATTGCACAGATTATCACACTTGTGGAAGCATAGTATAAGTCATCATCATTACTTGATGCACTTGGTCTCAAATCAAACTTATCTCCACTCTGAAAGATAGGAGGATAACATATATCAACATTTTCTGGCTTCAACTTAACTTTGACAGTTTCAGGCTCAGTAATTGCCTTTTCTGTATTATCCATCAGGACAGAATGAGAGATTTTTTTCTCTTCATCAATAACCCTCTCAAGTTTCGGAACCACAAAAGCTTTCATCACAGAAGAAGTCAAGTATGCAGCCTTCCTGACACAGGTAAGCTCTATCAGATCTTTTACAGCGAATAAATCTGAAAAGCCATTTGTTACATCTGTTAGCTGTAACGCTGAGCCATGTAGCTTCTCTGACCATGTCTCCAAAAGCTTCCCTTCAGGAACCTCCTTTGAGATATACCCAACAGTGGAGCTGTCCGATCTGGATTGGGAACGTATGACAGATATGATGTTGTCCATCTGAGCTGTGCCATCATCATTTTTTGATTTCACATGCAACATAATATCAGCACCAACAGACTCCTTAGCAGTCTTTTTGAGGGTCTCAAGCAGTGATGCTTTCTTTTGACTGCATAAGAAGTGAATTTGTTTGCTCATGAAAATCATGATGGTTTCAGGAAATTCATATCCAAGCAACCATATATTCATAGCCGAGGATTTGAGATATCTCAGGTCATCAGAAGCAGGTGGGGTAGCTATTGCAATAGAATCACAACCCCAGATATCAGATTTATGATCTCTCCAATGAGTATAAAACCCTTTAAGACGGTTGCTGAAGTTCTCAATATTAATCGCATAAGAGGTTGATGATTTTGCGTTTCCGTTTTGATGATCAGCCATTTGAACTTACCTATTACAATCCAAAGAAGTTTATAACTCCCTTAAAAAAAGTTATTTGGGAGAATATGCAAATAACATTACAGAACTACAAAGCAACATAAGCTTTCAAGATGGTTGAAAAAACAAGGAAAAAATGCATAACAAAGCTAAATAGTGAGAGTGACTGTATGCTTGAACATTGAGAATCAAATAACCTTTCTACCACTAGAAATTGCAAAGAAAGAAAAAACATGGTTGAAAAAAGTCCAAAATACTCAATCTAATATTAAATCTTAAGCAAGCTAATAATGCATAAAAAACTTTTTCAAAAAAAAAATAATGCATAAAAAAACATATAGAATACAAAGATATGAGTGAGAACATGTTGATAAGAATGAATGGATCCTTCATTTCATAATTATAATGGAATTTGATTTGATAGTTACCAATGTCCAGTGCATTTGTTTCATTTATAAACAGTTTTAGATCTTTATATCATTTAAATAGTATTAAACCCCATAAAAACAAGGAAAAAATATCTTTCCTGCTTTCACTTCAATAGATGAATTGAAACTAGAAACACAATGGAAACCAGTCAGGCATAATGTTCCATATTTCTGACCCCATTCCATAAATTTGAGTTTCCTTCCATGATTCTTAAGAGTGTACTAAGATGAAAGAAACAAGTACAAAATGTATTGCATGTCCTCTTTATATTTGGACAAGGCCAATAATATAACCTCCAGATTATAAATTATGTAGTTAGAACTGTAAAGATGACTTTGGTGAACACATAAATACGATCATGCCTTTAAACACAAATGGCTACCTTTCATTAATAATCGTTCTTGAAAACAGGTTTCAAGAAAAAGCGAAACAATAACAACAAAAGGGGTTGCATTGCTGGCGCAAATGGAACTAATGAAGAAAAGAGGACCACATATTTCATCCCCTTATTCTTGCATGCAAATATATTCAAGAAGAATTCTTTTCAAATACAAAAGTCATAAAATTGAGGGGAAAATCACTAAAATATTTCTCGCCTCACAGTCCTAAATCACAAAACTCAAAACTATACGCAATAATTACCAATAATAGCAAATAAACAGCTCAAATTAGCATCATAATCAATATAATTCGCCATTTCTTTATGGCATATGCCACTGCTTGTTAAACAACTTCGGAAACTGGAAAGCCAACAAAAAGTTCTTCCTTGTTTAAAAATGATGGAAGTAGTTACTCAAACTAGAGATTTGTGATGTCAACATTAAGTACCTTTAAAAAAGATCCAATTAAAAGAAAACCTTGACGAACTTGCACGCAATCCGAAATTATAAGAAACAGAACAAAAGGCAAAGACGTACTTGTTGATGCGTTGCAAAGGAGCACGGGACGACCTCGAAGAGAAAGCCGGAAAGAAACTGGTGCAACTGCGGCGCCTCAAAGCCTAGGGTTTCCTCGGCTTTAGGAGTCCCAGAGATCGGCCCTTCTCCGTCGACTTGGAAATGACGGGTCTACGGAGTTGACGAATAGGGCTTGGCAGAACCGCCGGCGACTACGGCCGCGGAGGCCACGAGCACCGCAACGTTGGTGAGAAGGCGGGAAGTTTAGAAGAGGTGGAAGGCGGGGAAGTGGACAGCGGTGGAGAGAGAGAGAGAGAGAGAGAGACACCAAAGTGTGGGGTCGAGGGGCATTTATAGATGAAGCTGGTTATTTGCACCCAAAAAGAGAAAAATAAGTCGAGCCCGGGAGCCCAGTGGACTCCTGGTGGGCCGGCCTGATTGGTACCCGACTCCTAGATCTTTTATAAATTTTACATTTATAGTAATATTAAAAAAATATTACTATTATAGAATATAATGTCAGTCACATTATCATGTATTGCTTATACAACTTTTGTTATGAGTAATTTTAATATGTTAATAAGTGTTCAAAACATAATAATGATTATAGTATTATTTGTATAATTTTAATTATATAGGTCTCTTTCGGATTTCTTGAGTATTTTTTTTAGATTATAAGAACTGCCTAACTCTTCTCGAACTTCAAAAAGATTTAGAAATTTGATATTGTGTCTGGTCGACTTTTTGGGTGTTCATCTTTTTGGTTCTTTTTTTTTTCTTACACCTCTAGGAATTGGTGTATAGTTATTGATGTTTAATTAATTTAATCGATAAAAAATAATATATTTTTAATAATATCTTTGAAGATCAACCGAAGAATAATTAGCTTTAATTGATAATAAGTCGATCCGAACGAAATGGTATTCGTATGATACAAAAACATGCATACGGCATTATTAGTATGCATGGTGTCCATCTACTACTAATAAATGCGGTACACTTCAATGAGAAAAAATATTCATAAGGTAATCGTGTATTGCGATTATAAAATATATATAAGAATATGTGTTTAAATACAAGTCAAGACTGTTGATGCAAGTGGTTATTGTGATCCTCATTCACCTAACCATATCCTCTTTGTTTAAATATTAACAGATTGTACTCATCTAAATATCTTTTCGATCGTTGTATAACCTTATAAGTAAATGTAATTGATCTCTGTAGAAAATAGGAGATTCAATAAAATTCTACAAGTGTTTCTTCATGGTATCAGAGTCATCCTAGGGTTTCAATGGCCGCCACCTCCTCTTCCTCATCTTCCACAACAGTAAATTCCAACTCTTCTGTTTCTGCAACTTCACTACAACCCTCTCTCCCTGGTTTTTCTCAAGTTCATCAAGCTTGTCCATCAAGTTGACTGCCACAAATTATTTTCTATGGCGTACTCCCTACTTCGTACTTTCAATTTAGAGGGTTTTATTGATGGATCTACCCATCTCCCCGCTCCTACTCTTCCAGGAGCAACCACAGATTCACCTCCTATCCCTAATCCAGATTTTACTGAGTGACATCGGAGAGATCAAATTTTATTAAGTTGGCTAGTTGCGTCTCTGTCAGAAGATGTTCTTCAATATGTTGTTGGTCTTGACTCTTCATATGATGTGTGGCAGACCCTTGTTCAGGCGTTCGGTTCTCCTTCTCATACTCGTATCTTGCAACTAACCATGCAGTTGCAGAATACTAAGATGGACGAAGACTCTATCAGTGTTTTTCTTCGTAAAGCCAAGTTTTTATCAGATGAACTAGCCGCTGTCGGTCATCCAGTGTCTCCTGCGAATTTTAACGCCATCATTTTCAATAATCTCGGGTCTACTTACAGTGAGATGGTGTCATCTTTGTCTGCTCGCTCTACACTGGTGTCCTTCGCCGAGCTTCATAGCCTTCTTCTTAGCCATGAGATTCGCTTGTCTAATGTTACCACTACAAGTGATCCTACTCCTCCTCCAAGTGCACACATGGCTCAATGTGATCATTCTCGTGGCCAATGGCGTGGACGCAGACGTGGACGCAATCGATCCAGTTTAGATCGACGATTGGCTTGTCCGGTTTGTGGACTATATGGATACAATCCATACAAGTGCTATTATAGGCGTTCTCCTGCTGCCGTGCCAACTTCTGCTAGCGCTCGTCTACCTCTACTGCCATCTCCTTATTCAGCTGCTGGATCCCAACCACAGGCGCACTTGTCATCCTTTCGTCCCCTCGTTCCTGCAGGTTATCAAGGATACTCAACTTTTGGAAACTTTCCAAACTTCGCAAACTACTCAGATTGGATTCTGGACTCTGGCGCGACTCACCATACAATCAATGACTTGAGGGTGCTCCAGTATCCTGAGCCATACCATGGTCCTGATCATTTGCAAGTTGGTGATGGTAAGGCATTATCTTTCCTTCTTCCTCTAGATCTCTTCATCTCTCTAACTCTTCATGTCCCTAGAATTTGTCGATCTCTTCTTTCTGTTAACAAATTTTCCCGAGATAATAAATGCTATTTTGAATTCCATCCTAACTTTGTTGTTGTTAAGGATCAGCGCACCCATCAGGTTCTTCTTCAAGGCCCAGTTAAAGATGGTCTATACCATCTTCGTCCTTCAAATAGTGCGTCATCAACTCCTTCGGCTCTACACTGCATCTCCTCCTCATCTTGGCACGCTCGACTCGATCATCTGCATGCTCGTGTTCTCAATAAAGTTCTGCGTATACATCGACTAGGTCCTACTTACTCGTCCACCTCCATTTGCGACGCTTGCAAGCTGGGGAAGGCCACTCAACTTCCATTTCATCCGACGTCTTCAC
>LTAE01000909.1:4360-17050 GCA_001647135.1 Pontederia paniculata
AAACTCCTCTTTGACTAAGTCTTCACTGAACGTCCACTTTTCCTTGGACCGCCCATTCTCCATCCTTTCGTTATATGGGTGTTGCCTTCGGTCGCCCATTCTCATCATCGGGCGACCTATCCTGTTAAGCCCATTTCTTCGGTCGTCCACTTTATATGTTTGGTCGATCGTTCATCCTTTTGCTCCTCTTTATATGTATTACTCCTTTGCTATTGGTCGACCACTTCATATGCTTAGGACGACCTCTGTATATACAGAGTTCCTCTAATATGTATCTTGTATACATAGGTCGTCCATTCCTTTAGCTTCGGTCGACCTTTCATATTCTGAACTTGAATATCTTGTTTCAGAAATCAGCTCAATAAGTTAATCAGTACAAACTAAGTTCCCTTACAAATTTGTGATCATTAAAACAATCTCGTGATCCGAGATTCAACACCCGTGAGATTTCATTACGACTGTTGCCTTCTGCCATGAGACGTCATAACGGGTCGTGACCACACATTACGGGTTGGGCCTAGAAAAGACCCAACATTGCATCCGACATCCTACCTCACGACTCGTAATAAATTTCCTTACGGTGGCTACCGAACCATTTAATATCACGGACCATAACCATTCATCACGACCCGTGAAACCATAAGGCCGACTGCTGCAACTCTATTATGGGCCGTTACAAATCGTAATGGGCCGTGATGAAACTGAGCACAACATTTTACTCTGTTGTATCTAACCAATTGCAGGTTCCTCTTCACGTCAACTAGCTAATATATTCATAAAACCCTTGGGAGGAGATAGGTTTAATATGCTAAAAAAGAGAAATTGGGATGTTGGATCTAGGAGTTTGATGAACAACTCAGCTTATTGGTGACTTGTCTATACAAGTATCACTGATCAATGGAGTTGTAAATTAATTATGTTGCACAACACATACATAATATTCATCTATGTTTTCTCATTCTTTATTTATTTTATCCACTCATAGATGTCCACCCTAAAGGGATCTATAGAGAATCTCGGGTAGTGAATTATAAGTTTCTAAGTATCAGAGACTTCGGACATCTACTCCTTATATTTTGGGCGTCCGAAAAATTATTGATATCTAGTGATACCGAGCATCGAGCGCCCATTGTTAATATTCAGGCGATCGGTATAACTAATCTACCAAAGTTCGGTTGGCCACTCTATAAACTAAGAGTGTCCTATGATTTGAAAATCTTAATGACATTTTGAAGTTCGGACGTCTGTTGTCCATACTTCGGACGATCGAAGTTGAATCATGACTCCAGTCTAATTCAAACAAAGGGCGTCCACTGATATCATAGGACGACCACTATGACTATATCATGAAATTCTTACTACAGCGGTCGACCCATAATCTCCTTCGGGTGACTTATGTTGCGAACACTATATATAGTAGGTCACCCTTAACCGTCTTTATTTTGGAACATTCTCAAAGGGCGACCCTTCCACTCCGTGCAAACTTCAAATTTCCTGTGCTCTCTAGTGTCTTGAAAGCGATCAAAATCTTCCCAAACAAAGATTCAAATATCTAGATAAACCTAAAACATCATCTCTATACATTGTTAATCTGAATTTCTAGGTTTCATTATCTAAGTTCTAATCATACCTATATCTTTCTGTGAATATGTTTTAGTTCTTACAGGATCAAATCCTTTTAGAACTCTTTCACTACTCTAAGTCTTTCCTGTACTCGTCATTTTGACTTCAAACTTTTCTGATTAGCTGTGTCTCTTCGATTCAATCATTGTGTCCATTTGTTAATTTGCTTGAATACCACTCTTCTTTTACTTCGAATCATGTCTCCTGTCAAGAGAGCAGCTCAGAAACAACCATAAAAAAGGAAACAAAGAGAGGAATCATCTTCACAACCCCCTATTCCATAATCCCAAAAGAGAGTCGAGATAGGAGAACCTTCTACTCAAACACCAGAACCTCTTCCTGATAGAGTCGAGTCATCTAAGACACACAAAACTTCCCAATCACTTGAAACACCTTTCTGTCACCCTAGCTTCATTAGTGAAATTGTCCTCAACCAATACCAAATTCTTTATAATGAACAAAGATTGATTGAACCACAATATTCTATTGATTGGAAAAGTCTTCAACTTCCCGGTCTTAAAGAAACATTTGAGCAATGTGAGTGGCTCAAATTCCTTGGCCTTGATGAGCCAGTTTATCCTCACTTTGTTAAACACTTCTATACAAACTTAACTTATGATGCCACCCATCTAGAAATAAAATCATTTTTGCAAGGTAGACAATTTTCTATAACCGAGTCTAAGTTAAATGAGATCCTTGATACTCCTGGCTTTACCCATATAAATCGTGCTCCAATGCATTGGCTTCACACTTCCTACACTCAAAATCAAGTTGCACTAGCTGTGAGTGGAGGAAGAATATACACTTTTGTTCAAGGATCCTTCCACAAGTACCTCAACCCCGACATGAAAGTCATTCACGATATAATTACACCTGTAATGCTTCCCATAGCTGATCATTATACAGGAGTAAATCTCCTTGATTTAGTTATTCTTGCTCACCTTGTTGATTTTGCAGCCCCTCAAATTTTTCTAGGAAATCTTCTCATGTATCAGCTAATCAAAACCAAAGAAAACATTCATTCTAAATGGACTAAGAGTGCACGTCTCTATTTCGTCAATCTCATTACCTTTTTTATCCGAAAAATATGTCGAACAACTAGATTCTCTGATCGAGAAGATGTTCTTCACCCCACTCGCACTTATAAAATATCATATTCCACCTTAACTAGAAAATGACTGACCCAGGACACCCTCAGCCTAGTGAGATCCCTCTTGAATATGCATTTCAGGAAACTGAAACTCAGGGAGTTGAGAATACTAGAGTCTCACCTCCAGCTATAGTCCCCGAGACAACTCCTGAGGAAATCAGGACACCCTTTGCAGTTGTTGCCTCATCTTCCTTCACATGGCCCCTGAGTCGAGAAGATTGGGCTTCACTGTGCAACAAAGTGGACACTGTGTCAACCCAACTCAGCACCATGTCAACCCAACTAAGTCAAGCTCTTGAATTGTTGCAGAACATCAGTGTCCAACAAAGTGAAGTTAATGAAGTAAGCAAAGATGTTGTTGTTCACCATGCCCAAGCATGCGCCCATTGGCGCGAAGTGGAAGGTTTCATAAGGGCCGCATGGTATGATCCTTATGAAACTCAAATTCCCCTTTCTGATAATTACAAAGGGGGAGAAAGAAATCAAAGGAGTGAACCCCGAGAAGAAGACGACCATGGAAAAGAAGCTGAAGGTCAAGGTATTGATCATGAAAGAAATCAGAAGAGTGATCAAAAAGGAGAAAAGGGAGATGGATAAGGGAACGAGAATGCTAGAGAAGAAGATATTGATCTTTAAAGAGCTGGAGTTGGCCAAGAGAAAAGTAATTATGGAGAAGAAGAAGGAGGTAATCAAGTTACTGTTGAAGTAGCAGTTGTTAGAGATGGCCAAGAAGAAGAAAAAATAAGTTAAAGTGGAAGATGAATATCAAGAACTGTTCAAAGAATGGAATTGAAAGATGAATATCAAGAACTGTTCAAAGAATGGAATTGACATCAGCAGTCTGTTAACAAAAGTAGTAAATAACATAATAGGAGAGACTAATGAAAAAGATTTAATAAAGGATCTTCCCGCTAAAGAGATAGAAAATGTAACCAAGGAAGTAATTGAGAGCAAGAATCAAAACACTTCTACTTCAACACGTCCTCTTCCTGAAAACAAGTTTGGAAAAAACTTCAAAAGGAAGAAAAATAAGGACAAAAAACAATAGAAATATAGCTCCTTATTGTAGTCAAAATTTGTATGTATGTACTTATGTTCTTTTCAAAACTAAAACATTTTGAATCTCAATGATCTTGATGTATGATACTCTGTATTTCAGAAATGTAATGTTTATGTTTTTGAATTTGTTATGCAATGATACTTTTTGAAGTGTGATATTTTCTGAAGTCTAATTTTTAGTGATAACTGTTAAAATGAAATGCATAATTTTCCTTAATTTAATATAATGAATATGCATGTACTAAGTGGGAGATATATGATTTAGGGGGAGCAAATTTGGTTAGTTGAATTTTATGTGATTTTTCTTTGAAACTAACCCTAATCACTCCTCAGTAATTTGTAATCATCAAAAAGGGGGAGATTATTGAATCTAGGATCCCGAGATTATTTTGATGATCACAAATTGATGAGGAACTTTAGTTTGTACTAATGGTTTTTGATTTGATGTGAAGAAGACATGATTTTTATTTCAGTTAGTAATAGTTCGACCAAAGATGAGGAACGAACGACCTATGTATAGAGAAGAAAGGAAGAAAAATCCTAAGTATGGAACGGTCATCCTAAGGATTTGAAGAGGTCAACTGAAGTAAGGAACAAAGACTGAAGATATGAAGCTAAATATTGAACGGTCGACCGAGGATGAAGATTGGACGACCAAAGATACATTCGAACAGGAAAGGTTGCCTGGTGTGTACAAGTGAAAAGAAAAGGGCGACCGAAGGTTCAAAGTCAATAGTACAAAGGTTGAAGGAACGAGCGCTCCAAGGTTGAGTGGACACCGTATGAAGAAGTTAAGTGAAGTTATTTTGTGGTGAAGGCAAGAAAGATCGTCCGAAGATTTCAGGGTAGAAACAATGGATGATCGAAGTACTCTAGATGAAGAGTAAAGGTCATCCAAAGTGATCAGTGGACGATCGAAGGAGTCTGAAGTGAAGTATCAAAGCAAGAGTGGTCGTTCGAAGTTTTCAGTGTAGAAGCAGCGGAAGACCGAAGTACTTAGAAGAAAAGTAAAGGAGTTGTGAAGTCAAGAAAAGTCGTCTGAAATGTTTAGTCTGGAATCAATGGATGACTGAAGGATTTCAGATGAAAAGGAAAGATCGACCGAAGCATTCAGTTTGGAATCAGTGGGCGACCAGAGAAGTGCATAAGTTGAAGTGAAGTTAGAAGAGATCATCTGAGGCGTTCAGTGAAGAATAAGTGGACGACCGATGACTTCAGAAGAGTAAGATAGGTCGTTCGAATCTTTGAGTATGGAAACAATGAACGACCAAAGATATTCAGAGGAAGAAAGAAGAGGTCGTCCGAGGTAGCTGAATAGAATCAGTGGACGACACGAAGTATGTCTGAAGAAAAGGAGGGGTCGTCCAGAGTACTCAACATGGAATGAAGGGACGACCAAAGGATATGGAAGAAGAAAATAGGACGCCCGAGGTATTCAGCGAAGAATTAGCGGACGACCGAAGTAAGTAAGAAGAAAGAGCAATGATCGCCCGATGGACTAGTGTGTAATCGATGGACGACCTAAGTATGCTTGAAAGAAACTGACAAAAGGAAGTTAGGTCATCCGAAGTCTGAGTAAAATCAGTGGGCGACTAGAATAGACTTGAAGAAGTCAACCGAAGGTAGGAGCCAAGTAGAGGTCGTCCGAAGTTCCTGAGTGACAGCAATGGACGACCGAAAAATGATTGAAGAAAAGTGTTCAAGTCAAGAAAGGTCGTCCAAAGAATTTGTGTACAATCAATGGGCTACTGAAGGAGCTTGACGAAGAATCTCAAGTAAAGAAATGGTCGCCCGATGTGTCAGCAAGAGGCAGTGGACGACCTATGGAAGCTAGAAGAAGGAACTAAGGCTGAATCCCATGACTGCGGACATTCGAAGGTGAACTATGGACGACTGAAGCATTAGATGGCGGATTAACAGATGAACTCACCATAGCAGTGGTCGATCGATGTAGCAGAAGTTGTCGACCGAGGGGTAGGTGAGGAGTACTGTACTTGCATTAACAGTTGGTTTTTGAGAGAGAGATTAGATGTTTGTGTAAAGGTATAAAACTAAGTTCCAAGAGTCTTGGAAACTAACTTTGGCAAATTAACCTCAGAGAACTTGAGAGCTTAAGTGAGAATCCATTGTTCATCCTTCTGAGAGTATTCTAGTGAGAATTCAGAGTAGAAGAGAGTAAATTGAGTGTTCAAGAGTGAGCTCAATTGTAAGAAGTTTTCTCCTTGCCCTCGAAAGAAATAAAGGAGAAAGAAAGCTGTAAGGAAACCTTCACCCTTGAAGAAGGAAATCTAGTGATCTTCGGAGGTCTCGAGTTCGAGAAGACCGAAGCAGGAATGTAGACCAAGAGTTTCGGTCCAACCTCGTCGACAAACTCTGTGTTTGTTTTCTTCTTTGCACTTAGATTTTATTAGCATTTATTCTTTGATTGCTTCTGCCGCATATTAACAATTTAGGATAAACAATTTTTAATACACCAATTCAACCTCCTCCCTCCCTCTTGGTGCCATCTAGTCCCTACACATATATTATCACTTAATCTTAAACTTCTATGTGAACTGAAATCTCAAAATTTCATAATGTTAAGAAAAATATAATCCTAAATAATTAGAAAATAATGTTTCTATCTAAACTCTAATATGAATTATATTTCTGCACAATAACCTATATACTTAAGGGTGAACTCGATAAATGATTGTATGTTTTCTTTCTTGAAACTATTAAATTAGGTGTGCTATCAACAATTATAAAAATTTAAGTGTATAAATACATTTATATTTATATTCTTAATAATCTTCTTTATGGGTGGAACCTTCACAACTTTGGTCTAGTCAAAACTTAACACGTGAACAACTAATGGAGAAAATTATTTTTTCAATACGAGCAACAACGAAATTTGAACTCAGGATCTCTGACTCTGATATCATATTAAATTAGATGTGTTATTAATAATACTAAAAACTTAAGCCTACAAAAAAATATTTTTATATTTATATCCTTAATAAAAATAATATTTTATAAAAAAATAATATCATAACTATATATTTTGGTACTTTCTAGAACAAAATCTATGTTTTATTTTTGATAAATTATTTTATAATTTAATTTTATATATCATTATTGTATTTGACCCATAAGTTCTTTCTAATGAACACAAAAATAGAATCAAAAGTTCGAATATGAGATATAATATATTTCCTAACGAAAAATGCTTCGTCTTTTCAAAAATTTTCTTAACACTAACATCTTTTAAAAGCCCTTAAAAAATTAAGCAAATTTTTAGAAAGATGATTAAGAGGTTTTAACAATGTTCTTTTTTAAACTACAAGATAAATAATGTTCTCCCTTGTAATGGAAGAAAAGGGGGAGCATCATTAGGGAACTGTTGCGCGGTACTCCCGTCGTACCAACCGCGTAAGCACCTGCTCATTGGCATTCCAAGTGGAACCCATCTCATAGATACTACTCGTTAAGAGGGTCCCACGACAACACAACTGGATGCAAATTTAATGTACTCTTTCCGTACCCCCAATAAATTTATTACTGTCACCAGTCCTCATTTTTTGCTTCCAAGGATATTATATGCTCGCTATAAAATTAATATCTGACGTATTAAGGATACAAATCGATAATTATTGCATGTCCCGATGTTAAAAAAAATATTATTATTTTTTTCTACGACACAAAATTCTCTATCAAAATTATATGATATTTAAGAATTGAGACATTTGGCATCTTTGATTCCTCTGTCTCTTTTTCTTTCACTAAATAGAAGCCAACCCTTTTAACCTTTTAACAGATAGCAAGTAGACTCTTCATGGAATGTGTCAATATTTTAATTATTAAGAAATGTTTATCATTAATCGTATGTTAGTACTGGCCGCCTTTGGATACAGACGCCGTTCATACTAAATATATTTTCAACCTTTATCACAAATCTGTTTGTTTTGTGAACGATCAATTGATTATGCATGTGTCGTTTCTTCTTTTTTTTGTGATCAATTAAGGAACATTGAATAATAAGTACTTCATATAATGTAACTCCGGAGTTGGTATATTAAGGAACATTTAATAATAAGTACTTCATATAATGGATCCATTTCAGAGTTGATAGAAACGTACATCATAGTTGGTATATTAGTAATCCTGGTACAAGGATGATTGGAAAGGACATGCAGATAGAGATCACAAATATATATATGCAATAGACAACTAAAAGATCAGTGATATCTGATCTCTCCTAATTAGTAACTTTAAGCTAATAGCAAGCCTTCGTCCCTATATATATTATGGAACTGCAGACGGATTATTACACAATTGACTTGTCACGCTTCACACCTCATGGCAAATGCTTTATAGCGCTTTCTTCTCTGGGAATAGCTTCAAGATCGGACCTGGACCTGGTAAACAAATAAGAAAATTAAGTTGTGAGGATTAATTTAGAAAAACGTATAAATTACTTTGATTTCACGGAAAACATAAACAAATAAAATTTAAATTTTATAATCACCTAAAAGTTTAACTAATTTGTTTGCAACTTTATAGCTGTCCTATAAACCAATAGACTTCATATAAAGAAATTAAGAATAAAGTTTTTAACGTGATAATACGAATGATGCCAATAATAAAAGTATAATATTGCGATCTTCATGACATGCATGGAATGTACTAAATTACTGTGATATCAGCATGACTTCTCAAGGATAAAGCTTTTGACTGGATGTGACCCAGAAAGCAAAATATATGCATTAGATCTTTTTATTATAAAGCTTTATATAAGAATATATACATATATATAGTAGCGGACTCGGTCCAAAAAATAAGAGGGGCCAACATATAAAAAAAATATATTTTTTATTTTTTTAATTTTTTTTATATAAATATACACTACTCCCAAAATCCTCTGGGTCGTCCCTATATATATATAATATTTGGGTTAGATATAGTATACGACCAGAAAGCATATATACTGGCAAAAGATACATAGCTTTCCTTGTCGAAATAAAATATATGCATAACGTAGCTTTCGCCCTTTCCTGTTAAAAGAAAAGAAACATAGCTCATGATAAAAAGGGGTTGTATTGAATTGAATGGCACAAGAACGAAGATTCCAAAGTTCCATTCTTATATATATACGATAAAAGAGCATTACATGCACCTACTTGAACCATAAACTTACTTAATTTTCGTAGTTGACGAGTGGCTTCTTGGCGGAGTCGATGAAGTCGATGTCCCGGACGAGCTTCTCGTAGTGGCGCTTCACGTCCTCCGCTGATTTGCTTCCCACGAACTGCGCCACCTTCTGCCAGCGCTCGGGCGTGTCCTCGTCGTAGTGCGCCAGCGCGAGTTCGAACTGCTTGTTCTCCTCCCTTGTCCACGAGGCTTCCGAGCGCCGGGGCGCGCTCCTTCTGCTTGAGCAGGACGCCATGCTCGTCTTGTGGTGGAAAACTTGTTCCGCTCGCTAGTGTTTGGTAGGCAAAATGCAAGGGGCACGCTTATGTTAAGCTGCTTTGGGATGCAGTGGCCGTGGGCGGCAGTGGTACTTATAAGGAGAAGGGGATCGAACTGGCCGGGTAGTAGCTTCAACTTGGCGAATAGTATCTGCCAAAAGGATAAGTGAGGGGGAGAGAGAGAGAGAGAGAGAGAGAGAGAGAGAGAGGAATCATTCATGAATGACTCTTTGCCCTTGAGAGCCACACAAGGACCCAAGGGATCACACCATTTTTCCATGGGACACAGGAACAATTTTTTGTTAATAATTATGTGAGGGGAGTTGGGAGAATCACATCATTCTCCATGTACGAACATGGGATATTTTTCATCTCTGAGTTGTCCCAACCAAAAACCACGTCCTGATCTCTCGAGTCCCTCCACATTCTTCTAGCAATTTGCCATATTCAACTTTATGTTACCATGCATGAAACCCTCCCTACTCCTGATCTCATATACATGCATGTACAGATGATCTAACACATACAAATGCTTTGAGATGAGTAGCATGACATGGGGTTTATTATCTAATTCATTATTTTGCATGCACATGAAACGTTGCATGAGATTATATAGTTTAACGGTTTTGTATCCTTTGGATCAAGTGATCGCATCCCCAATTAATTAAATTAAGTTAAGACGGCTAGCACACCGAATTATCTAAGAAGAAATGACAAATCAATAAACCATATTACATGATAGCACCAATTGGCAAGAGGCCCGAATTATGACATTAATAATAATAATATAATAATAACTAACTAAGCTATTAATAATAATAATAATAGTTTAGTTAGTTATTATATTTCTTTCGCTGTATAAGCAGCCAGTGGTTTCTTGGGCGTGAAGGGCAATGGCATATGTCAGAAAAATGTAGGTGTCTTTAATTTTGATCATCTAATTTATGATAACAATCTTTTACGAGAAAATTAATTAAACAACGCAGAGCTGGAATAGTTTCAGATGCTACAATTGGTTGCACTTGCAGTGGGAATTGAAGGAGATAGCTGGCTCTTTCCTGCTGAGGATGATACTTATGCTTTACTATCATGACACAGATCCTTCTTTCTAGGAAATGAACAGCTCTTTCAGTACTGTCAATTCAGCTCTTCCAATATTGCTGCAAATTTCTTAGCAGCATTGATAGTATCAGTAATTGCATTTCCTTATCCGCAAACATTCATCTCCCTCAACTTATGAGAAAAGAAACTGATGTCTCTTCAAGTTTCAACTGCCAATCAGCATTCATGCACCTTGAATAGTGTTACATAATTTTACTTGGAAAATGCTAGATTAATATTTGTGAAACTATTTTTTTCTTATTGGATATATATATATATATATATATGTATATGTGTGTATGTATGTATGTCATTAATTAATGTGAATTGATGTAGATTAAAGACACCAATGTTTTTAATCGAAAAGCCTTCAATATATATGAGTAGGAAAAATCTTTAGAACTCCAAAATAAGTAACAAATCTTCTACTATAATATCATATTGTACAAGAGTAACTTCTCTGAACTAAAAGAACTAGTACTCTGGCATATCATAAAGCATTTACTAATTAACCTCTACGTAGAACAAGTCTTGAATGTCACAAAATAAATATGCTTTTATTTAGGAAGAAATAAGTGTAAACTTGAAAATGGTTTAACATATGTAAAACTCGTAAAGTAGGCTTACTTTTGCACTAAAATTTGATTCAAATGTTACATTTTCTAATGCCAATTATGTGGATACTACACATACGTATAGTGAATTTAGAAACATATTTTTCACTTATTTAATTTTTAAATGTTATGATTGAAACATTATTATTATTATTATTATTATTATTATTATTATTATTATTATTATTATTATTATTATTATTATTATTATTATTATTATTATTATTATTATTATTATTATTATTATTATTATAAAAACCTTACACTGCATCAAAACCCTCCTATGATTATCAGGAAACACATATATTGTTGAAATATAAAGATAGAAAGAAGATTGTATACATAAAAATACAACGAAATATAATTATTGAATCTAAGATCCAGAGATTATTTTGATGATAATAATTGATGAAAAAGTTCAGTTATACTAATGATTTTTTATTTGATGTGTGAAGTAGATAGAGTTTTTACTTCTGACAATCATAGGTCGTCCAAATATTGTGGAATGATCGACCTATGTATAAAGAAGAATAGAGAAAAATCCTAAGTATGTAGAGGTCGTCTAATGAAGCAAAATCATGTGCCTCAAAATTAAAGGTGGTACCAAGTTTTCTGGACCTAGGGACATTTAAACAGAAAACAGGATATCAATAAGTCTTAAAGATAAATCTAAACACACAACTTCAACCGCAAGTATACAGTTATCCTTGTAGTATTTTAAGATCGAATCCATAGGAAAATCAGAAATTCACGATTCAATAACTCTATTTTACTATTGAAATCAAGGAAAAATATCTTTTGTGTAGAAAATTAGATAAATTAGAACTATGAAAAGAAAAGTAAACTAATATTTTTGATATTTAGATAGACAGCAAGAGAACCAATATAGAACAAGATCGAATCACTCAAATAGAGAAAACAGTCGGGACATGAGAATCATTTCGAATTATACTTGCTAATGTACATGTGCAGCTCAAACAATATCGACTTGAGACATTAAGGAATCAAACCTAGACACTCTCATAGCGAAGACTTGAACTTAAATCCCTAGAAGTTTATCACATGACTCTCTCGAATGTCATGGATAACCTCTCTCCAATCTCCCTTGGATATCTGTAGAAGTCTCTCAGATCCCCCACAAATACCTTACACAAAAGGGGTTAAGCCTCTCGGATCCCAATGTTGAATCTAGGATCCCGAGTGTGTTTTGATGATCACAAATTTGTAAGTGAACTTAGTCTATATTGATGAACTTGTTGAGCTGATTTCTGTAACAGGATGCATTCAAATTCATAGTAGTGGTCGACCATGAGTTGAAAGAATGGACGATCTGTGCACACGTAATATATATCAGAAGAACTACATGTGTGCAGTGGACGACCAGTGCTGTTGAAGATGGTGGATATGTCAAGGACGGTCGGCCACAGGTGGTGGCGGACAACCGTTGGAGCTTGACGGGCAGCTTCACTCAAGATTGGGCGTCCAAGATGCTGAAGTGAGTCAGCGGGCGACCAAAGATGGGTGGTAGCTGGTGAAGGTCAAGATCGATCGACCGAAGATGAAGCGTGGGCGACCGAAGGAGCTTGACCGCACTCTTCAATCGGAGAGTGGGCGTCCAGGATGCTGAAGGGAATCAGCAGGCGACCAACGATCAGTTGAAGAGAGGTATTCAAGTCAAGGCCGGGCGACCACAGGA
>LTAE01000909.1:18597-66847 GCA_001647135.1 Pontederia paniculata
ATAATAGCCTACACAGCCCCCCCCCCCCCGGTTAGTCAGATCCCTCACATCATTCATGTGTTTTCTTAGCCAATTAGCCTCCCTCATAGAATCACTGAAACTCAAGCCTAGTGCACAACTAAATATGCAAACTGAATAATCCCTTCCCACAACCCTCTCTCTAGACTCACAATCCTTGATAAGAAGTAGAAGTGATGTTGGTTAAATTACAAGCAAAAATGGGTTACTAACCGTTCTTCATTTCTTCCTCTTTTTTTTTCAAATGGGGTTACTAACCCTTTTTTTCCCTTTTTTTCAAATGGGGTTACCAACCCTCTTTTTCCCTTTTTCTTTCAATTGGGGTTACTAACCCTCTTTTATGGAAGAATTTGTACATACGTTGCTTGAGAATAAACCAACTGTGAATGCAAGAAACGTAAAAGACTAAAGAGTAGCATGAACAGGGTATCAATACAGTTGCTTTGAGTTTTGATTCTACTGGGGGCAGTTAAGTGTCTTAGTTCCATCTAGTTAGGAATGATTGGGGGTTCTATCAATTTGGGGTAGGAGTGTAGAGCTATCAAAGTTCATAATGCTTTCAAAATTCTAAGCTGAGTAAGCATGGATGTGTGTGCCGAAATCATGATGTAATTGGAGGAACAAGTGCATGAAAAATGTTGTCAAGCTACAAAAGGGATTATTTCAAAATTTCTATACATATTTAAACCAAAAGTTAGACATGGTATCTCAAATGAACTGAGGTTTTGAGATGAGTAACCATATCATTGGCTCCCCCGAACTTAAATCCAATACTGTCCTCTGTGTTGATCTAAGTGAGGGAGAGTAATTCTTCAAGTGTGTGCGACTGAGGAGCTGGGGCCAGCTATCGTGACTCCCAGCTTGTCAGCAATTGACTGGAGGAGATCTCTGAGGAGTTTGTTCTCTTTCCTCAATTTGATGTTGTGGCCTAGGATGGTTGAGAGTAGTGCATTCTGTTTCGCCATCTGATAGGCATACTTGTCAGGTGTAGCCATAGTGGTGGTAGCCGCTGGTGGGGTAGGGGCTATTGGAGTTTCAATTGTATCCTTGATAGGAGGATTAGTAGTGGTTTTTGGGATGGGGGTAGTGGTGAGGTTAGCTTGGGTGGAGGTAGCTGTGTGTTCAATTGGAGTGGGGAGAGCTTTGTCTCGGGTAATCTTTTTCTTCTTGGTAGGGGTGGTGTCAGGCTTGGCTGGAGGAGTCTTGATCGTCTCGGATGGAGTGGGGGTAGCATGGATGGTCTTCGTTCGTTTGCTGGTTTTGGGGGAACGGGGCTCGGTGAACGTTTCTTACCCTTACCCTTTGATAGTTGTTTCAGTCCGGAAGCAACTGTAGCGGAGGCTGGTGAAATGGGGTCAGCTACTTGTGTGTCCTCCAACAACCAGTTACATTTCTTAGTCACTGTTGTGCTGCCGGGGTTAGGCAACTTGATGTCGTGATATGGATCTTTGGGGTCGAGTAGGTAGTATACACCTTGGCGGCAAGTTACTATCTTCATGTGAAGCAGGCTCTTCACAAGTGTCCCCATAGTGGAGATGTCTTTCAAGGCTTTGATGTCGATGCCGCAAGCTCTCGCAATAGGTGTTACCAGTCCACCTATAACCATTGTACCCTTGTCCTGGCGAGCCATCTTCTTCTGTTGTAGGAAATCCTAAATGATGAATAGTTTTGTTTCCCTAACACTAGACTCAGTGTTGGTGCAGCCGGAAAGAGTGTTTGTCAGGACCCTATGGAAGTATCTGATGACCAAATTTCGGATACAGGCAGATGTGATGCGTTTGATTTGCAGCTTGTTCTGACCAGTTATCAACTTCCAGATGACCTTAGGATCGTATGTAGATGGTTGCGGGGTAGTCATTGAAGGTAAACCCATTGCTTTTCCAATGTGATCAAACGTCCAATTGAAATCCTTATTGAATAAACGAATTGTACCTATCGGATGTCTTCATCGATCTCTAGGCTGCTGAAGAATTCATTTGATATGGCTTGGCATGTATCCCACCCTTGAAGGAAAAAGTCCGACTCGTGCATTCCAGTGGTTAATTTCTTGAAATCTTCATAGAATCCCAATTTCTTCATGGCGTCCAGGTCTAGGAACTTGGTAGGGTGGAAGGCTCGATTGCTGAAAATGCAGTGAAAATATTCTTGTGTCGAGTCCTTGATGATAAGTTGGGCCGGGCGCTGGAGAACCTTGCTGGGAGCTGGGATATGTGCTTCTGCTGGTAGTGGAATATCTATTGTAAGGGGATGTGCGCGTGGTGATGTTGGAATGGAGGCGGTTTAGATGGAGGCGATTCGTCGGAGCTTGAGGAGGAACTTGAAGAGGGTTCAGTGGGTCACTTGCTCGGAGGCATCTCGGTGTGCTTAGTGACAACAACCTTCCGCCGGAATGATGGAGAAGATGGTGGTTGTGGGGATGAGATGGTGCAGGTGGGGAAACCGGCGACACGGAAGCAACTGGGGTGCTGCCCTCTCCTCCACAAGTGATTGGATTCATCGACAAACACCCTGCAGACTCCTTCTTTGGTTTTGGACGCCAGGTGCATCCCATAGACTGTCCTCTGGTGGCCACCATTTGCTCCTTATCTTTGCCCTAGAGGACGCCGGTGTGTGGAAGATGGAGGGTCGGCGCGTTGGGGAATTTGGAACTGGTGGTGTGGTCAAGGAGTTGTGATGCTGATGGTGGGATGTGAGGAGTGATGTTCAAAAGAGTGGAGAGAGAAATATGCAACAGTCATGTCATGACAGGCTGGGGTCCACTTCAATGCCTAAGTGTGCTTTTAATTGAACAGGAAATAGTAGTATTCTTTGTCCTGTAATGTGATGCCCTTCGCCCTCTTCCTGATCTCTGTAAGAATGCACATACCCCCACCCATAATATGTGGTCAAAAGATACAAAAATAGAAAATTATTAAAGTTAGGAGTGAATCTGGGTTGCCTCCCGTTGAGCGCCCTTGCTTAATGTCCTTAGGCTGAACATAGTTCTGATCGAGGTTGTCATGGGCTATTTGGTGGACTTTTTGGTGGTTCTTCTAGGGAAATATAAATTGGATTTTCCAATTGTGAAGCTTCATGGTACATCTTGACTCACTGACCATTCACCTTAAATGTTTCCCCTTGATTGTTAACAATTCTAAAGCTCCTAAGAGAAATAACCTGGTTATTATGAAAGGTCCCGTCCATTTAGATCGAAGTTTCCCGAGAAAGAACTTAAACCTTGAGTTGAACAAAAGCACTTGATCACCAACTTTTAAGGCCCATTTCTGAATTCGTGAATCATGCCATCTCTTAGTCTTTTCCTTGTAAATTCTCGAATTCTCGTAAGTTGCAGCTCTCAAATTTTCAAGTTCATGTAACTTAATCCGTCGATGTTCATTAGCATCTCCTAAGTCGAAATTCAGATATTTTGTTGCCCAAAGAGCTTTGTATTCTAATTCGACCAGCAGATGGCATGATTTTCCATACACTAATCTGAATAGGGTGGCTCCTAAAGAAGTTTTGATTGTTGTCTTGTATGCCCAAAGAGCCTCATTCAGTTTAGATCTCCAGTCCTTTCTTGAAGTAGCGACTACTTTCTCTAGAATAGACTTAATCTGCCGGTTGTTAACTTCCACCTACCCACAGGTCTGAGGATGGTAGGGGGTAGCTATCCTATGAGTGATCCCATACTTAATAGAGTTTCAAAACTTCTTTCAATGAAGTGTTTTCCTCCATCACTAATAATTACCCTTGACATTCCAAATCTCGGAAAGATGGTCCTTCTGAAGAAGTTCTGCACAGTTTGAGAATCACACATTATTGTGGGAATGGCCTTGACCCATTTGGTCATGTCATCCACAGCCAACAATATGTACTTGTAGTCGCCAGAATTTGGAAATGGACCCATGAAGTCTACCCCCCATATGTCAAATGGCTCGACTGATAGGATCCCAGTTTGTGGTAGCTCTTGTCTCTTAGATATAGATCCCATCGTTTGGCATGTGTCACTTCACAAAATATATTGATGAACATCTTTGAAGAGTGTGGGCCAATAAAAACCAACATTTAGTATTTTTGTAGCTGTTTTCTGGCTACCCCGTGCGCTCCATGAGCAACTATATAACATTCAACAATAATCTGAATTGTTTCATCATTTGGGATACACCTTCGCATGATTCCATCTGGACATTCCTTAAACAGTAGAGGTTCGTCCCAGAAATAGTGACTTGCTTCTGCTAAGAATTTTGCTCGTTAGTGCTTATTCAGACCTTGAGGCATAATACCCCCTACTAGGTAGTTAGCAATATCTGCATACCATGGATTTTCTTTGATTGAGATAGCTAGTAGATGCTCATCTGGAAAAGTCTCTTTAATATCTGGTAAACCAGTCCAAGCTGGGGTTAGATGTTGTAACCTTGATAGATGGTTTGCAACTTGATTTTCAAATCCACTTCTATCTTTGATCTCGATGTCGAATTGTAGCAATAATATCCATCTGATCAACCTACGTTTGGCCTCTTTTTTGTGAATAAATCTCTAATTGCTGAATGGTCTGTGTGCACAATTACTTTGGAACCAATCAAATATTATATGAATTTTTCCATCGCATATACTACAGCTAGTAATTCCTTTTCAGTTGTTGTATAATTTTGCTAAGTTTGATCTAGGGTTTTGCTAGCATAACTTATCACATGATGCATCTTCTCTTTCTTCTGTCCCAAAACAGCACACACCGCATTGTCACTCGCATCACACATGATTTCGAAGGGAATGGACCAATCTGGAGGTTGCATAATTGGGGCAAAGGTCAAGGTTGCTTTGATTTTGTTAAAGGCTTTAAGACATAGATCATCAAATCTGAATTATCTATCTTTTTGCAGCAATTCTGTGAGTGGTCTAGCTATCTTTGAAAAATCCTTGATGAATCTTCTGTAAAACTCAGCATGTCCCAAGAAACTTCTTATTCCCTTTACATTTGTGGGTGGGGGTAGCTGAGAGATGACATCAATTTTGGCTGGGTATACCTCAATTCCCTTATCAGAGATGACATAGCCCAGCACTACACCCTGTTGCACCATGAAGTGGCATTTCTCCCAATTGAGGACAAGATTGACCTCTTGGCATCTGCACAACACTCACTCCAAATTCATTAGACAACAAGAATAAGAGGATCCATAAACTGAAAAATCGTCCATGAACACTTCCATAATAGTTTCTATGAAATAAGAGAAAATGGATGTCATGCATCTTTGGAAAGTAGTCAGGGCATTGCATAACCCAAAAGGCATTCTTCTATAAGAAAAAGTACCATAGGGGCATGTGAAAGTAGTTTTTTCTTGGTCGGCTGGATGAATTGGAATTTGAAGAAAACCAAAAAATCCATCAAGGTAACATAAGTATTTATGTTTAGCCAGTCTCTCAAGCATTTGGTCAATGAAAGGAAGTGGGAAGTGGTCTTTCTTAGTCACTATATTCAATTTTCTAAAATCCACACACATCGTCCATCCATTAGTCACTCGAGTCGAAATGTTTTCCTCCTTTTCATTCTGTAATACTGTCAAACCTTTTTGGTACAACTTGAATTGGGCTAACCCAGGGGCTGTCTGAAATGGGGTAGATCATACCCAAATCCAAGAGTTTCAGAATCTCTTTTTTCACTACATCTTGTAGATTTGGGTTCAACCTTCTTTGGCACTCTCTGGAAGGATTTGTATTATCTTCCACATTGATCCTATGGATGCATAAGGATGGACTCAACCCTCTAATGTCACTCACTGTGTATCCAATAGCTTTTTTGTATTTTCTAAGGACATCTAAGAGCTGATCTATTTGAACGAATCTAAGGATGAGTTTACAATTACTGGATACGTGGAGTTAGGGCCAAGGAATTCATACCTAAGGGTAGAGGGAAGTGGTTTCATCTCTACCTATGGTGCATGCTTGGAATCATCCGTTGAGAGAACTGTCATTTCTGAAACGAGGCAAGCTGTTTCAGAAATGACTTCTTCAGAGTTGTCGGATTTTAATTGTAATTGGGTGCCCCCATCTGATTGCCTTTCACTAATGTCCTTGTCCTTTTCTTCCAACGCAGCAAGGATTTCTCTATTTAAACTCCCTATTTCCATAATAGCAGAAACTTCCTCTATGGCTTCATCCAACATCTCTTCTGCTTCATTGATAGTCTCATGTCTGGATGGAGCTTTCATTGCCTGGGCCAGATTGAACTCAATTTTATTATCTCCGAATTGGAATGATAATTTGCCATCTCGCACATCAATCATGGCTTCTGCTGTTGCCAAAAAGGGCCTACCTAAAATCAATGAGTATTTATATTCTCCTCCATATCTAAGACTACAAAGTCAGCTGGTATGTAGAACTTCCCTATTCGCACTGTTATGTCTTCAAGTATGCCCAAGGGTATTTTACTGACCTATCAACTAGCTAGAGGGTCATATTAGTGGGTTTAAGGTCGCCTGCATTTAGTTCCTGGCATAAAGATAGGGGTATCAAACTAACACTTGCCCCCAGGTCACACAAAGCCCTGCTGACATGCAAGTTTCCTATATCACATGGTACTAAGAAAATTCGTGGATCGTTAAGCTTCGGAATAAACTTTCTTTGAATAACTGCACTAGCTTCTTCTCTCAAAGTCAATGTCTCATGCACATCTATTCTTCTCTTCTTTGATAAAATATCCGTCAGAAACTTAGAATAAGCAGGCATTCGCTGCAGTACTTTGACAAATGGCACATTCAAATGCAATTTCCTCAAGAGGTCTAAGAATCTTGTGAACTGTTGATTATTTTGAACTTTCATCAATCTTTGAGGGAAAGGTAAAATGCTTAAGTCTATAGGTTTACTCTCGGTGCACTTTTCTTTAGGTATATCTGTCACCACTTGCTTCGGTTCATGAGTTTCAAGTAAGACCTCTAAATCTACTTTTTGTGAACAGGTTGTTTCTGACTCTTCCAAACTGGTAGCCAATGTTTTTGATGGTGGCTCCAACTTCGTCCCACTTCGAAAGGTTACTACTTGACAATGCTCTTTGGGATTAGACTCTAGCTATCCAGGGAACATTCCAAGTGGTCTAGAGATTTGGTTAGCTTGTTGAGCAATCTGATTCTCTAGGATTTTGTTATGAGCACCTAGTCCTTCTATCTGCAATGACAATTTTTTGTTGAATTCTTCTTGTTGTCTCTTATTTTCTTCTTGCTGCCTCTTAGCATCCTCTTGCTGCTTCATCACACTCTCGAGCATTATCTCCAAGTTAGATTTTTCTTGAGTAGGAATTGTTTGTCGTGGTGGCATGATGGATGATGGCAGATATCTTTGTGGGTTTGCCTGAGGTGGTGGCAGCTGTACATTTGTTTCATAGGTCTGAGTTTGTCTTGAAGGTTGTTGGAAATGTTGCCATTTGTAGGATAAGCTGGGATGTGCTTTGATCCAAGGAGGACCTTGTGGATGCTGCTAGTTATAAGATTGAGGATTCTTGTTCCCAAACTGTTGATTTTGACCATAAGGTATTAATGCATTCATTTGTTCTTCGGAAACTTCTTTCACATTATATTCTGGAGAACTGCAGTTTAAAGTCATATGGTCTGGTGATCCACATCTTTCACACCAGGTGGGGACAAATTGGTCGTAACCAGTGGCAGCTTCAGCAACAAATACCCCCAAATTAGGTGTGTTGATGCTGCTCTGATTTTTACTGCTCTTGTCAATAGCCCTCTGGACCATTTCCTCAAGTTTAGCTGAAATTTGGTCCCAACTCCCAATTTCTGAACTGGTGCTCGTTTGAGGTATTTGTCTATTAGCCTTATCTTGCATCCAATTATGGTGACTTCTTCTATGAGTCTGTAACCATCATCAGTGTTCTTGGCCATGAACCAGCCCCCAGCTACTGAGTCAAGAGAACTCTTGCTAATAGGAGCTAGTCCACTGTAGAAAGTCTGAACTACCATCCATTTCTGAAATCCATGATGGGAGCAACTTCTTAGCATATCTTTGACTCTTTTCTGAGCTTCATAAATAGTTTCGTTCTCCCACTGCAGAAAAGATGTGATTTGATTCCTCATTGTCACTATCTTGCTAGGAGAAAAGAATCTTGCCAGCTCATCCCAAGTTCTAATTTTCTCAGGTTTAACTGATCTCAACTAGGTTTTAGCTCGGTCTCTTACGGAAAATGGGTATAATCTGAGTCTAATGGCATCACTTGATACATCATTGCATTTAAATGTATCACATATCTCCAGGAACGTGATCAAGTGCTGATTAGGATCTTTTGTTGGTAATACCCCAAACTGATTATGTCCAAGTACTGCAATGAGAGCTGGGTTTAGCTGGAAATCGTTTGCATTAACTGCTGGCCTAGCTATCCCTGAATTCAATCCAATAGCTGCGCGTGTGCATAATTCTTGCAAAGGTCTATTCGCAACAGGATTTGCCATCTCAATCTGTTGTCTAGCCACCTGACCTCTTCTTCTCAATTCTCCTTGTGTCCTTCTTATCCTGAAATACCTCTCCACTTCAGGGTCAAAGTCTCCCAATTCATCCTCTGCACTACTAGAGCTTGGCATACACAGTTAGAGGTAAGTGCAGAATCTATTAATAATGTGGGAAAACTATATTCAATTAAAATGTGAAAGAACTAATTACAAAAAGAAAATAATCAAAACCAAAGAACAAAAGTGGTTTAATAACAATGATACTCAAATATAGATATAGTGAATGATTCAGCTCGGTACCAAACAAAGAACTGAATGTGAAAAAGGAAAATTTTCCCGGCAACGACGCCAAAAACTTAATGAAGCAAAATTGTGTGTCTCAAAATTAAAGGTGGTATCAGGTTTTCTAGACTTGGGGGCACTTAGACAAAAAATAGGATATCAACAAGTGTTAAAAATAAACCTAAACACACAAGTCCAACCACAAGTATATGGTTTTCCTTGTAGTATTTTAGGATCAAATCCACAAGGAAATCAGAAATTCATTATTCAATAATTCTATTTTACCACGAAGTGAAATCAAGGAGAAATATCTTTTGTGTATAAAATTAGATGAACTAGAACTAAAATATGAAAAGAAAAGTAAACTAATATTTTTGGTATTTTAGATATTTAGATAGACAAGAAGAGAACCAATATAGAACAAGATGGAATCATTCAAATAGAGAAAACAACTGGGACATGGGAATCATTTCGAATCCTACTTGCTAATGAACACGTGCAGCTCAAATAATGTCGACTTGAGACATTAAGGAATCAAACCCAGACACTCTCGTAGTCAAGACTTGAACTTAAATTCCTAGAAGTTTATCACATGACTCTCTCGAATGCCATGGACAACCTATTTCCAATCTCCCTTAGATACATGTAGAAGCCTCTCGGATCCCCCACAAATACCTTACACAAAAGGGGTCAAGCTTTTTGGATCCCAATCCCTTTTAAATGAATTGCAAAGATAAGAACTAGCTATTACTCTACCTCGATGAGGAGAATCAAGCCTCTAAGATCCCATCCTCCCATCATAGACAAAATAACAACTAGCTCAACGTTCGAATCCAAATTTGTAAAATATCAATAGTGAGAACTACCAACCAAATGTTCCTAAATTGAATAGATCAAGCCTCTCGGATCCCAACCTTCCACCAAGAAAAAAATAGTAAATAGCTCGCACCACTCGATCACGATATGTTCAAAACATCGATAGTAAAACAACAAACTAAATGTTCCCAAATAGGTTGAGCCTCTCGGATCCCAACCTCCATGGACTTAATAGTTTGCAATTCATAATATAAAAATCAGCATGTATGTAGGCACATAACAAAAGAGAAATTGGAAACTCGAACGGAAACTTTAATGCATTAGAAAATAAGTTCATATAACAAGTAGGTAATCTCAAGTCATCCCATGTTCAGGCTTAATCGTTTAACCTCTAGCAGCCATTAAACACATCACAAGCATAGAAAAATAAGAGTTCATTGTTGGAGATTAATAAAACTCGAATACTTCCTAAATCTCAACGCCAAGAACCCTCTTCTTTCAGCTCTAGTTCTTCCTTCCTTCAGCAATGGTGGCCCCACTCGATGCTTCCTCCCGGATGCAAAACGGATGCCCCTTCTTCTCTCCTTTTTGCCTTTTATCCTCCTCCTCTTCACCAATCATTGGATGCCACTTGTCATTGGATGCACAATCCCTGCCAATATTCCTTGATACCGCCAAGGAACCTTCCTGGTTTGGACCACAACAGTAGATAAACGAATCTGCAAATTTTGATTTGTGTTTTATCTTTTAGTAAACTTTGGCAGGTTGCGGCAGCAGATACCCCCAGGTCCATTCTTCAGCGCAGGTGCCCCCATGTACATCTTCCAGACACATGTTGTTAATCCTTGTGTAAATGTCTACAGGAAAAATCAGGAATAAATTACTCAAATCATTACTAGAAATAGTCATAGGGGTGAGAAGTGCGTATTAAAGCTCAGCGAATTTCAAATGATGTAAAAGACAGAAAATAGTGTGGCAATGTATGTAAATGATGCATGGTTTCGTGAAAAAGGAAAGTAGAGAGTAAATTCCCTATCATCATCGTCCTAAGAATTTGAAGAGGGCGACCACAAAAAGCTGAAGATATAAGTGTGAAAAGATCGTTCGAAAGTAAAGACTGAACGATCGATGATGGACTTGATTAAGAAAGGTCGTCTGATGTGTACAAGTGAAGTCAGTGGGCGACCGAAGGTTCAAGGTCAACAGTACAACATTTAAAGGAATGAGTGCTCTAGGATATAGTGGATGCCTTATGAAGAGGGTAAGTAAAGATATTTTGTGGTGAAGGCAACTAAGGTCGTCCGAAGTTTTCAGTGTGGAAACAGTGGACGACCGAAGTACTCCAGAAGAAGAAGAAAGGTCATCCAAAGTTTTCAGTGTAGAAATAGTGTACGACCGAAGTACTCCAAAAGAAGAGGAAAGGTTGTCTGAAGTATTCAGTATGGAAGCAGTGGACGACCAAAGAAGTGCATAAGAAGAAGTGAAGTCAAGAAAGATCGTCCAATGTATTTGTGTGGAATTAGTGGATGACCGAACCACTTGAGAAGAACAAGAAAGGTCATTTGAATTAGTGTGGAATCAATGGACGACCGAAGTACGTCAGACGAAGAAGCAAAGGAAGTCTGAAGCATTCAGTGAGGAATCAGTGGACGATCTAAGTAATTCGAAGAAAAAGAAAGGACGTACAAAGTATTCAGTGAGAAATCAGTGGATGACCTAAGTAATTCGAAGAAAAAGAAAGGACGTCCAAAGCTTTCAATGTTGAAGAAGTTGACGACCAAAGTAGTTCAGAGGTAAAGGAAAGGTCGTCCGATGAATTCGTGAAAACTCAATAGACGACCTAAGCAAGGTTGAAGAAAAGTTCAAGTCAAGAAAGGTCGTCCGATGGGTTCATACAAGATCAGTGGACAATCAAAGCAGCTTGAAGCAAAGAAGAAAAGAAGAAGCAAACGCCCGATGTATTCAGTGGAGCAGTAGTGGGCGACAAAAAAAAATAAATAAATTTGAAAAGAAGTTTATATGACGCACGAAGAAGGATGGGACGACCTATGAAGACTGAGTTGATGAACTAAGCTCGCAACTTCGGACGTTCGAAGGAGAATTGTGGACGACCGATATTGAATTCACTAGAATAGCAGTCGACCGAGGAGTAGATGAAAAGTATCGTACTTTATTTAACGTCTAGTTATTGTGAGAGAGAGATTAGACTGTTTTGTAAATGTATAAAACTGAGTCCCAAGAGTCTAGGAACTAATTTTTGGCCATTTAGATTCTGAGAACTTGTGAGCTTAAGAGAGAAGCCTTAGTTCCTCCTTCTAAGAATATTCTCGTGAGAATTAAGTGTAGAAGGAAGTTGTTGAGTGTTCAAGTGTTGTGCTCAAGACTGTAAGAGGTTTTCTCTTTGCCCTCGAAAACAAGAAAGGAGAAAAAAGTTGTAAGGGAGCCTTCGCCCTTGAAGAAGGAAAGTTAGTGATCTCCGGATGTCTCGAGTTCGAGAAAACCAGAGACGTAGGCCAAGAGTTTCGGCTGAACCTCGTCAACAAACTTATTGTGTTTGTTTCTTACTTTGCATTTAACTTTACTTGCAATTATTTTGTGATTGTTTCTGCTCTATTAATATCGTTTAGAGCCAAAAATTTTAATACACCAATTCACCCCCCTCTTGGTGCCATCTAGTTCCTACAATAACAATATTCATTCTTGAAATAATGAAGTTTTTTCATAGCGGTAGTGAATTACAAACAAAATCATCATTAAATCCTTCTTGATCATGTATATAGGCTGTAAGACCCCTCTAAACGATGGATGACCTTCCGCCCACAAATGGGATTTTACAAATGAGGTACAAATAAGATTCTGTCGTGGGGCTTGAGACACTCTTATATACATACATATACATATAATATATGGAGTCCCAACATTAAAAAATATTTTTTTATCAAATATGTTACAGTTCAAATTTAACATGTTTACACAAAAAATTTTAGTGAACATCCAATGATATCTAATGTAAGTTGAATTCCTTCGAAAAATAGATAGAACTATCATACTCTACCCTAAGATTTGGATGATCACACCCCCTTGGACGCCCACCTGATTATTTAGATCACCATGACCCACCTGTCCAAAGTGCCTAAAGTGGCATCCACCAGGCACCCAAAGTAATACCCAAACTATTGATGCGAGTAAAAATATACATGTTGCACACATATGTTGGGAATATATAGGACAAGTGATCGACCAAGAATCATAATTAAAACGAGAAAGAAAGATTGACATATAAATTTTTAATGTGATAAAATTCTCTTGATGAATGTGAACAAGAGGGAAACATCCACGGGTAATGGAGGTCGTCATTAAAAAAAATTCACTATCAAGAAGAAAAGAGTACATCATAAAATCCCAACCCTTATTTATAAGTGTCCATATCGCTACCGCCACTGATTTCCTTTTTTTTCTCAATTTTTTTTTCTTTCACAATTTTGAGTACAAGGTATAATAATTCAAGGCACAACAACATCATTCATATCATTTCCACATAATTTTGTATAAATTCATGCTTCATTCCCCTTAGTTTTTTTTATTTTACATTCATGAATTAGAAACTACCCAAGTGTATATTTTGGTGAATTTTCAGGGCAAAACTATCAAACTTATGAGTAAGAACAGGTCAACTCTCAAACTAAAAGTCGAACTAAGAAAGAACAATGTGAACAAACCGTGTTAGATAAAGAAACAGATAGTGTTGAGCAAGATGCATCTTCAACACAGAACACGAACCAACTCAAAACAAAGCTAATATTTCCGTCTGATGTTGCCACGTGTCACCATCTAAAACAAGGAAACGTGTCACTTCAAAACTGTGTTAAGTTCAAGCTTTATTAACTTACAACGTGAAGTGTATTACACTCAGACGCGGGTTGTGTCCTCACAATTAAGCTGGTCCGTTTGATTCGAAGGTTGATGAGAAGACTTGATGTTTCAAATTTAATCAGGACCATTCAATCTAGGGCACACTCTTAGAATTTCTCCTATAAATAGACCTCATTGTAACCCTAAAAGGAGATCTCTATCTCATATTATTTTTCTGGACAAATTTCCTAAAGACCTTGGATGCATTAGCTGAGGAGAGAGGAAGAAGACCCGAAGACGATGAGACTCTGTAGAAATTCTTGTCAGTGTTTTCTTTTCTAAGATTATTTTAATTTTGTGTTAGGGGAAAGACGGTATTGAATCTTGTTTTTTTCTTGAAAAATTTTATTTTGCAATGATATGAACTTACATCATAAATTTCGGTTATTATTGTTTATTAGGAAGTTTCATTAACTTTAATCATGATATATTGTTGATAACTTTACTCTGCAATTGAATGTGTATTTGGATTTTTATCGAATATAATATTGAATTGTTTTATTGATTGATCAAATCGGACCATGTTCTTCGCAAACGCGGGTTGTGTTATCTTTGCCAATCTTTCACATTTTTATCGAAACATTATTTTATAAATTTTTAATTCGACCGGACAGAATGCAGGCCATTTTGATTCTATGTTCATAACTGACCCAAACCATTTTCTCTCCATCATTTTACATCTAGAATGTGGTCCAAATTAGGATGCGACGTGGGCTGTTTGACTATTTTTCCAGCCATCTGGATTGATGTTGATGTAACTCTTTTGCAATTATCTGGTTCGGAACTTGTGAATTACGGGTTGTTAATCACTTTCTTCGACATTTAACAATTTAGGGTTTGTTGTTAAATGCATTTTAGTTTAATTTAATTTTGGATCGATGTGGTTCACACTTTCCTATGTTATTATTAGACTAAAATAGTTAGGTCACCTGATTCGAAGTCCTATAGAATTAGCACAATCCTTCCCCATATGAATTGCAAAATTGATTTAATTTGTTAGTCCAAGAATAGCGATGGGGAGATAGAGTCCTAACCCTAACCAACTTATCAACTTGAGAAATCTTCAAAATCAATCTTATTTTTTTCTTTTATCTGAAACCAATTAAAACCCCATCTTTCCATGTTAACAGATAAGGTTTAGGGAATGAAAATTCATTAGTCTTCATGGGAACGATATCTTTCTCATCTCTTTATTACTTGAGCGATAAGTGTACTTGCTGGATTCCTGTGGTCTAATTCGCTCACAACAACTATGACCACACATGCTTAGAACTGCACCCACATGATAACTAAAGCTGCAAGCTTATGAGGCAACCTTGTTGAGCCCTAAGTGATGTCCAAAGGATGCTTGAAACGATACTAGCATGGGGACCGAAATGACATTAATTGTAACGACACACATGAGATGCCTCAAGCGACACAAAAAATTATTGTCTGTGAGAACAAATCTCTTTACCCGATAATGAACAAATTAATCCAATCTCTAATACTAGATTGTTATAGTATCAAGTATAAAAATAAGAATCACACACATGAGAGAACACCGAGATGTAGCAAGATTCACCATCAACTGAGCTGTAGTCGCTCAACAATGGAGTTTTATTTAGATGTTAAGGATTACTAATAGAATAAACCTTGAACCCTCCTTGGTCGCATAAATTGGTGGTGAGACCCATGTAAGGATGTGAATAGTGATGAGTACAAACGGGATTCATCCATGGGGATTTCAATCAAGATGACAATCTATGGTTTCGTGTAGCCTTCATATATAGACCCTTACAACTTAGATTTGTTGGCTAACAATAAACTCTCCTATATATTACATGAAAATAGATAAATTTAATTCCAACAATAAGAAAATAATACGAACCAAATATATTACAAATCACACTCAAAATATACAAAACTCTAATAGATTCTACTCAAGATCTAATAAATATAATCGGAAAATTAATGTTCATCACCGAGCTAATTAAGTAATCGGTCTTTGTTTGATTTTTCAGGGCAACCTTTTTCGTCTTTTAATATTCAATTCTCGATCGGTGTACTAATTAAATATTTCACAACACTTGCTTAGTAAAAATATTAGAGTGTAATATATCTTGCTTACTAATTAAAAAATTGTTATTGATTAGGCCTAGATGTTTAAATCATCATCGAGCTTGTTAAAATCTAGAATTTAGGTAGACTAAATATTTTGCTTATAGAATCATATTGCAAAGTCGAAAAGTATCAAACAAAGATAACTATAAAATATGAAATATACTATCATCATCATTAAATAAATTTCCTCATTAGGCATAAAAAATGTATGAACATCACTATTTTGATTTACTAATTGTTTTCTTTTTGAACTTCAATCTTAAAAAAACGAAATAATTAAAATATTAAATTTTTTTATCATATAAAATGAGAAGTTGTATAGACTCATGTGGATATGTATAGTATCATATGAATTTCAAAATTAAATTATATAGTTGATGTCCTTATAAGATTCTATATTGTTCAATTTGTTTTTCTCATATAAACTCATAAAAATTGATGGGATCATTTATTTTTCTGTAGCTTATTTATATCAAATATGTAATATTTACAATATTGATTCAAAAAATGGTGGTGGGTGGGAGTCCCCTAAATACTTCAGCTTATATATATATAGTAGATAGATAGATAGATAGATAGATAAGAGAGAGAGAGAGAGAGAGAGAGAGAGAGAGAGAGAGGAACAATAAGCTAGATGACTGTAGTAATTATATAATTAATCCTGAGTGTTCTTCACTTCTTCTTGCATTTTCTTATTTACATTTAACACGAATAGAAAAATATTTTGTTTACATTTATTTATCAATATAATGCTTTAATATGAAAAGAGAAAAAGAGTTTTTTTTCTTTTGTTGTTTCTTATTCTCGATGCCTTAAAAAAGAGAGAGTTTGATATCTCTTGGTGGTAAGAATATTAGAGAAAAAAGAAGATTTTTGATATAAAAAAAAATGAAGAGGCTAGGTTCTTCTTGACAAGTAAAAAAAAATCAAGAACAAATTTAGAATGGGAGGATTTTTTTTAAGTATTTCTTGATACTATGATCACAAAGAATTACAGTAATCATGTGATATAGCTTCTGTTGATTATTTTAGATTTTTTTAGAGAACATCTATTAGTTTATTCACATTTTAAATTATTATTTGGAGTTTCAATAAAAAATTTAAATACTTTGTAACTCATTCTTGATATAATAAAATTACTCTATAAATGCCCACTAATTTTTTACCATCTTGCTTAAGAATTCTTTTACGTAAAATTATGTGTCACTTATGTCTCATATTATTTTCTATGCATGATATTGGCTTAAATTATTTAATTCATACATAAGAACTCGAGGGAGAATTCCTAACAAGTGGTATCAAAATGAGGTTGATTTGAATGTTCATGTTTGTGTGATTTAAATGGAAGAAAACTATTTCATTGTGATCATCAGGTTGAAGTCAAATAATTGTTTATTTTGATAATTAAGGATGGAGGAGCTCTACTAAATAGATTTGTTTGATCTTGTTAAACTAAGTGATAATATGCCAACAGGAAAAACCGTTGGTAGTTGAAAAAAATGCACATAAAGGTATTAGAATGGTTTGGTAATTTATTAATGTGAGAGTTTTCCATTATGTTGTCAATAGATAAATGTATAAGTTTTGTGAAAGAACTTGTAAGGCTTATATGAATGAAATACAACCCAAAATGAAGCCACTGTAATACAAAAATGGTGAACCAAAATTTTGAAATATGAATGACATACAACCCAAAATGAATCCACTATAATAAAAAATTGGTGAACCTATAATTTTGTGATAAAAAATTTCGAGATATGAATGACATACAATCCTATAATTTCAAGGTTTAATAAATTAATTAGGAGCAGGAAGATAGCTTTTGGTGATTAGATGCGATGTTTAATTCTCCTAAGTTCCTTAATAAAGTCGTGGATAACTTTGGTGATAGCATTCAATGAATCTACTGATAATGATCTCGTATCACTTTTTCATTATTAATGATTGTTTGTTCAATGAAAAAACAAGAAGGAAGAGTACAAAAATAAATATTTCACATATTCTTATCACAAAAAATAGGAAAATACATAAACATAGGTCCTAAGGGTCATGATAATAGATCACAGTTCATAGAAAGATTTTTGTATTATCATTATGGTAATAAAGGTCATATCAAACGAAATTGTACAACCTGAAAGAAGCAACAAAATGAAAAAAAACAAAAAGAGGAAGGCTTCCAGAGTACAATTGTAGTGATATCAGATGATGATCTTGTACTTATTTCAGATGAAAATGAAGAGTGCAATTTTACAAATTCTTCGATCGGTTAGATAGTTGATTCAAGTGTTTAACATCATGCAATGCCTTTAAAATAATATTTTTACTGTGTACAAGACTTGTGATTTTGATATAATGAATATTGACAATTGCGCTAAAGAACTAGAAACTAATGGATGAAGAAAGTTCGCTCCGCCCCTCTCTTGGCGGCGAGATTCGGTGATCTGGCTTCTTTGTTCTATTATTTGAAAGATAAGTCTGAGTCTAAAATTGCAAGAACTGAAAATGGATGGAGACATACAAATATTGATTGTGAGTTTATTTTGATAGATGTGAGATATATACTCGACTTGTGTTTCAATTTGATTTGTCCTTGACTTTTTAATAAAGAAGATTATCAGTCACATGGGTGATAAAATGTGAAAATTGAGAAAATGATCCATGGTTGTTGCTAAATAAAATTTGACAAGTGTCTTCTACAAGACACAAATGACTTCGATTGGAGAATCAATTTATACAATAGAGAAATAAGGTTCACCAGATCTGTGGCAAAAAAAAGAAATATATAGGACACATGAGTGAGAAAGAGCTGCAAATTTTGGCAAGAAAATATCACACATTACTCTTACCAAAGATCAAAGTCCAAATACTTGTGATGACTATACATTGAGTAAGCAATGTAGAGTGTCTTTTTTGTTGATTTCCAATAGAAAATAAATTTGATTAGTTCGGTGCATTTTGATGTAGGTGGTCCCATTGAGGTTAGCTCCTTAGGTGGCAATAGATATTTTGTTAGGTTTATTGAAGAGATTGATTGAAACTATTAATTTATATCATGAAAGCGAAAGATCTTGTACTTCAGATTTTCTAAAATTTTCATGTAATAGTAAAAAAAGAGACAAGAAACAAATTAAAATATCATTATATAAATAATGATGGTCAATATACATTTCGGAGTCCTATGCGGCTCCGTCCTTAATCAGACATGAGAAGACAATACTTGTAACTTCAAAAAATAATGGAGTTATTGAAAGAATGGAAAAAACCATTATATATATGGTCATATGTATGTTAAACATAACTAAACAGCAAAAGCCATTTTATAGTGAAGATACAAATACTATGTGCTACTTGATAAAAAAAAATCTCCACCCGTTCATTTGAATTCTAAACCTTTTGAGAAAATGTGAACTGGTTTTTTAGTGCAGAGCTTTTGCACATGAATAAAAGAAACAAGCACAAAAATTGAATAACAAGGCTCACGAATGCATATGAGATATGGAGATGCATAATCTGAATAAAAGTTATAGGATTCAAAGAATAATAAAATCATCAAAAATAGACATGTGGTATGTCATAAATTTGAAACTTTGACGAACTTCAGTAGAAAAAATATAAAGCAACGATCATGTACATGTTGAAATTGGGAGTGATGAGCCAAAGTGTTGATGCAGATGTAAAGCATACTGAATAGAGGGAGCAAATGACTTCTCAGCTTCGTATTGTAGGATCTATAGGTGGCACCAAAAGGGGGGGGGGGGGGAATTGGGGNAGGAACTAAGGCTTCTTCACTCAATCTCTAGATTTTGCTAATCAAATATCCAAAGTTACTTCCCAAGACTCTTGGGATTACAACTTATACTTCTGCACAAATGACCTAATCTCTCTCTTAAAAAATTAGTCGCTAATGCAAGTACAGTACTCTTCACCTACTCCTTGGTCGTTTGCTTCCTCAGCTTCAGTCGACCACTACTCTGGTGAAGTCATACATTGAACTGTCATCTGGTGCCTCGGGCGTCCACCGTTCACCTTCACACGTCCGTAGTTCAGAGCTTTAGCCTTAGTTCATTCGTCAAGCTCCTTCGGTCGTCCGTCGATTGCACGTCAATCTTTTGGTCGCCTGATCTTGACTTGAACTTCGTTTTTCAACACTTCAATGGTCGTCCACTGACTGCACACCAATCCTTTGGTCAAACTTTCCTTCAATTGAATTCTCTTGTCAAGCTCCTTAGGTCGTCTGCTGATTGTACCCAAATCCTTCGGTCGTCCGATCTTGATTTGAACTTCGTTCTTCAACTCTTCTCTGTTCGTCCGCTGATTGCACACCAATCCTCCGGTCGACCTTTACTTCAGTTGAAGTCTCTTGTCAAGCTCCTTCGGTCGCCCGCTGATTGTACCCCAATCATGTGATCGTTCGATCTTGACTTGAACTTCGCTTCTCTACTTCACTGGACGTCCACTGATTCTTCCTGAAACCTTTGGACGTCCTTTGTCTCCTTACTAAGTACTTCGGTCGTCCGCTCATCTCTCACTTAGATCCTCGGACGCCTTCTGTTCTCTTTTGACATTCTTCGAACGTCCTCTAACATTCTTCGGACGTCCTTTGCTCCCTTCTGACATTCTTCGGACCTCCTTTGACATTCTTCGGAATCTTTGGATGACCTTTCCTTCTTCTGTCAGGTTCATTGGTCGTTCGCTGATTGACTAATCAGATCTCGGACTACCATTGTCTTCATGTGAATTACATTGGTCGTTCACTAAACCTTCAGACGTCCTTCTTTGTGCCTATCATTTCTTTGGTCGCCCACTGCTTTAACACCAAAGCCTTCGGATGACCTTTACTTTCTTATGAAATCTTTTGGTCGTTCGCTCATCAACTTCGGATGACTTTTCATTCATTGATCTCAGCTCTAATGTACTCTCGGTCATCCACTACTTTGACTCTTGAAGTTTTTGGACGACCTGTTTCTTCATCCAGAGTACTTCGGTCGTCTGCTCTTCATCTTCGGACGACCTTTCCTTCTGCTTGTTATTCCTTTGGTCGTCCACTTCTTTAAGCCTAAGCTCCCAGACACCCTCTTTCCTCAACATAATACTTCGGTCGCCCAATTTTCCTTCTCGGTCAACCGCTCAATTCTTGACTCCATTTCTTCAGTCTTTGTTCATCACATTGGTCGGTCATTTCACATCATCTGGATGACCGCTCCACACTTAGGATTTTTCCTTTACGTCTTCTCTGTGCATAGGTCGTTCGTTCTTCAACTTCGGTCGACCTTTCACTGGCTGAACATAGAAAAATCTTGTCTTTCATAGATCAATTCAAAAAGTCATTAGTACAAACTAAGCTTCCCCACAAATTTGTGATCACCAAAATAATCTCGAGATCCTAAATTCAACAATCTCCCCCTTTTTGATGATTACAAATTTATGAGGAGTGAACTTAGGGTTAGTTTTAAACAAAAATATCATATAGAAATTTAACTAATCAGAAATGCTCCCCCTTAGTCATATATCTCTTGTTTTCAGACAATTCTCCCCCTTAACCCATGCATATATTCAAGACATGTAAATCAGAAATGCTCTGCAGTTTATTTTAGCACTTATCATTGAGAAGCATACTTCAAAAATTATCTTTGCACAACAGATNCCTTAACCCATGCATATATTCAAGACATGTAAATCAGAAATGCTCTGCAGTTTATTTTAGCACTTATCATTGAGAAGCATACTTCAAAAATTATCTTTGCACAACAGATTAAAAAAAATGCTCATTTCATTTACGAAAAATAGAAAATATCATACATTATAGTCATTCAGACAAAGTGTTTTCATACACATAATTTGACTTCAACACAGAAATTTGTCTACATACACAAGCCTATCTATCTATTTCTCTTGGTCCTTATCCTTCTTCCTCTTGAAGCTTTTTCCAAACTTCTTTTCAGAGGAGAAATGTGTTGAACTTCCAGCTATGTCCTTAGCAGCGTTTGTTGTTTCCTCTAGAATTTTGTTGACAACATTTGTCAACAGAATGCTGATTTCATTTTCCTGAACAGCAAATAGCTCTTGAAATTTGTCCTCTATGCCAGTTCTTTCAGTTGCCTTCTTCAGTAGTGACTTGTCCATCTTGCATCTCATTGATTGTTTGGACAACTTCTTCTTCTGGTGCAAGATTTCTCTCTTGATCAACTCCTACATTTTGAAGATCACTATCTTGATCAACAATTTCATCTCTTGCAGAATTTTCCCTTTGATCTTGAAGATTATTGTCAGGTCTATTTCCTTTCTCTTGAGGTCTCTGATCTTCACCTTGATCTTCTTCTTTAGGATGTTCACTATGTCTTCCTTATTGAGCCTCTTCTTCAGCAGGTTCAAGTCTCTCTTCAACAGGTTCAAGTCTCTCTTCTGCAGTGCAAATTCTTCTACAATGGGTTTGAGTGTCCCCTCTTCTAGGGGTGCAGGTTCACTCCTCTGATTGTTTTCTCCCCCTTTGTAATTATCAAAAGGAGGATGTGCATAGGGGTCATATCTTGTTGCCTTCATGAACCCATCCATAATCTCCCATTGTTGGTGGGCTTGATTGTGATGAACAACAATATCTGTACTCACTTCAGCACTGTCAAACTGCTCTTCTTCAATTTTCCTTAGTATCTCAAGAGCTTGACTCAGTTGGCTTGACATGGTGCTAAGCTGAGTTGACATGATGTCCACTTTGGTGCACAAGGTAGTCCAGTCTGCTCTACTTGGAGGCCATGTGGCTGAGAAAGTGGAGGTGCCTGCTGCAGTGGTGGGAGCCCTAAGTGGCTGAGAGGGTTGCAGAGGAGTGTCAGAATTTTCAGCTATTGAGGGATCTCTTGGAGTTTTTGATGGCTGACGCATAATGTCCTGATACTCAGAGGTAGATGAGAATTCAGTGGTTTGGGGAGTGTTGTTGGTGAGTCCCTTTCTGGTTAGGATAGTGAAAGAGATCTTGTCATTTTTGGTGGGGCGAAGAATTTCTTCATTAGAAGCAAACCTAAGCCTAAGGGTTTTGCGAATCATGAAAGTGATGAGGTTTTCATAGTATAGAACGAGCACTCTTGGTCCATTTAGAGTGTACCTTCTCTTTGATTTTGATTAGCTGGTACATGAGAAGATTTCCTAGGGAAATTCTAGGAGGTGCAGAATCGACAAGGTGCGCAATGACAGCTAAATCAAGGAGATTTACTCCTGTGTAGTGATCAACTCTAGGAAGTATAACATGAGTGATTATGTGGTGGACAACTTTCATGACATGAGAGAGATACTTATGGAAAGACCCTTGAACAAAAGTATCTACTTCTCCACCACTCACAGCTAGTGCAGCTTGATTTTAGTGTAGGTGATGTGAGGCCAATGCATTGGAGCAAGTTTGATATGGGGGAACCCTGTAGTGTTAATGATCTCATTAAATTTAGACTCTGTTATGGAGAAGTGTTTGTCATGTAGGTAGGATTTGATTTCTTAATACGTGTCATCATAGGTTAAGTTTGCAAGGAAATGTTTAACTACATGGGGATGGACTGACTAATCAAGGTCAAGAAATTTAAGCCAGTCACATTGCTCAAATATTTCTTTTAGACCGGGGAGTTGAAGACTTTCCTAGTCAATGGAATTGTATGGTTCAACTACTCGATGTTCATCAAAGAGGGTTAAGTATTAATTGTGAACCAGCTCACTAATGTACCACTGGGAACTAAAGTCAGGATCAGTTGAAGGGGGGTTGTTTGTGGTTTGATTTTCATCGAAAGGGGGCATGGCTATGTCAACTGGTTCTTGTGGAGTGGAGGAAGGTTCATTCACTTGTTCGACAGTTCGTGCTCTTTTTACTAATCTTCGCTTCTTAGCAGCTGACTTGATGGGTGACATGACTCTAATGGATAGCGAGGAACACAAGGTTTCAAGATGACAAGAAAGAGTACTGATCGAAAAAGAAACGAAGTGATTTGATTCTGTAAGAAAATAATAGCATTCACAACAATTTTTAAACCTAGTCAGGTTTTAGATGATAAAAACCTAGAATTTGAACTTCGCGAAGTAAGAGATGATGTTTTAGGTTTATCTAGATGTTTGAATTCTTGTCTGTGAATGCTTTGATCACTTCGAGTTCCTAGAGTCTTTAGGAGATTTGAACGAGACTCGGAGGGAAGCAATAGAAGAACATGAAAGGTTTCCCTTTGAGTATTTTCCAAATATGATGACGATTAGGGGTGACCCACTATATATATAGTGTTCGCAATGTCGGTCGCCCGAAATAAATGATAGGTCGACCGAAGTAGAGTGGGATGTTAAGTTATGATCGCAGTGGTCGTCCTGCGATTTTAGTGGTTGCTTGAAACGATTCTAAGTCATGAATTAATTTCGATCGTCCGGAGTAAGGACAACAGACGTCCGAAGTTCTAAGTATGATAAGACATTCAAAACATAGGACGCCCTTGGTTTGTACAGTGGTCGACCGATATTTGATAGGAATTTGGATTGGTCGCCCGAAGTTTTCAATGGACGTCCACGACTTGAGATACTGTATTTCAATGATTTATTACGGACGCCAAGAGACTTTCAGTGGGCGCCCACTGGTTGGGATTACTAGATATCAACAATATGTTTCGGAGCCCGAAATGCGAGGAGTGGACGTCCGAAGTTAACCTGATACTTAATCACCTTATCATTTACTACTCAAAGTCCTTTATAGTTCAACTTAGGATAGATGTCTAGGAGAAAATAGAAATTTTTCATGTATGTGTTGTGCAACACAGTCAATTTACAACTTTATTAATCAATGATACTCACATAAGCAAGTCACCAATAAGTTAAGTTGTTTGTTGAATTCCTAAGTCCAACATTCCAATTTCTCTCTTTAACATATTAAACCTATCTCCTCCCAAGGGTTTTGTGAATATGTTAGCTAATTGTCTCTCAGTTGGGACATGTTCTATAGAGATGGTTTTGAGTGATACATGTTCTATAATGAAATGATACCTTAAGTCATGTGTTTGGTTCTTGAGTGCTGCACATGGTTCTTGGTCATTTCTATTGCACTAGTATTATCACACTTTAATGACATAGTTTCAACTGTTATGCGATAATCTAGAAGTTGTTGTTTCATCCATAGCAGTTGAGCACAACAACTTCCAACAGCAATATATTCAGCTTCAGCTGTGGACAGTGCAATTGAGTTTTGTTTCTTACTGGCCCAAGATAATAGTGAGCTGCTAAGAAAATAACATATACCACTAGTGCTTTTTTTATCTACTCTACATCCAGCAAAGTCAAAGTCAGTGTAGGCATGAAGGTCAAATAGAGAATTTCTGTCATACCATAAACCTAAGTGAAGTACTTTTAAGATACCTCAGAATTCTCTTGGTGGCATTCAAGTGAGAATCCTTGGGATTGACCTAAAATCTGACACATACACTAAACATAATGTCTAGTCTAGAGGCAGTCAAGTATAGTAGGTTTCAAATCATACCTCTGTATATTTTTTTATTCACACTTTTTCCTTTTTCAACATTATCTAGTTTGGTGAGAGTACTCATGGGAGTAGAGCTAGGCTTACAATCTTCCATTCCAAATCTCTCAAGCAACTCCTTTGTGTATTTTCCTTGGTTCAGAAAAATTCCATCCCTAGATTGTTTAACTTGAAAACCAAGAAAATATACTAATTCTCCTACTAAACTCATCTCAAACTCTTTATGCATGAGGATTTCGAATTCTTTACACATTTGAGAATTTATGGATCCATAAATAATGTCATCCACATAAATGTGCAACACTAAAAAATCATTACCAAAATGTTTCAATAATAGAGTTGTGTCCACTTTTCCTTTTTTTCAAGAAGAAATGAGCTTAATCTCTCATACCAAGCTCTAGGAGCTTGCTTTAACCCATATAATGCCTTAGAGAATTTAAACACATGATCCGGGTGTTTTGAATTCTCAAAACCTGGAGGTTGTTCTACATAAATCTCATCATTTATATATCCATTTAGAAATGTTGATTTCACATCCATTTGAAATAGTTTAAAATTCTTGAAGCAAGCAAAAAGAATTCTTATTGCCTCTAACCGAGCAACTAGTGCAAAGGTTTCATCAAAATCAATTTCTTCAATTAAAGAGTATTCTTTTGCAACTAGTCTAGCTTTGTTCCTAATTACAATTTCAGTTTCGTCTAGCTTGTTTTTGAAAATCCATTTTGTTCCAACTATGGGATGATCCTTAGGTCTCTTAACCAGCTGCCAAACCTGATTTCTCTCAAAGTTATTTAGTTCTTCATGCATGGCATTTATTCAGTTTGGATCATCCAATGCATCTTCTATAGTCTTGGGTTCTATTTGAGATAGGAAGGCAGAGAATGCACAAAAATTCCTTAATGATTTTTTTGTTCTCACACCTTAATGATTTTTTTGTTCTCACACCTTCATTTATATCTCCAATAACATTTTCTAAGGAATGTGAAGGTACTTTTCTCCGATCATTTTGTTCTATAGGAGACAATTCCATTTCTAAATCAATTCCTTGCGGGTTTTCCTCATTCACCACAACAATTTCATTAGTTGTGATTTTAATGGGTGGAGTGTCTTCCTCCTTATGAGTTAGCTCGTCTAGGTCATGATCATCCTTATTGTCTTCTTCTATGATCTCAACTTTCTCAAGTTGATCAAGGACATTATCATTTTCATTGAAAGTGACATGTATTGCTTCCTCAACCAAGAAAGTTTTCCAATATTACCTTTATAAAGGATTTTTCCTTGGATATTATCCCCAAAAGTTACTCTTCCACTTTGTATTCTTGTTATGCTCGAGAAGTTTTCTTCTTGAGCAGCCGCTGTCAAGGTACTATCTTGTTGATTTTATTTTACTTCTTTTGGCACCCTTTGGTACCCAAAATACTTTGGGTCTAGAGATGTTAGTGCTAAAAGTTCTCTTAAAGAGAACCCATATTTGTCTAACATTGGAATGAAAACTCCTCCTAACTTTACATTCAAAACTATAGTGTCCTAATTGATTAGAACATAAGCATGTAACATTCCTTGCATACATTTTCTTACAACTATGATGAGCATAAGTTTTTCTGTTATTCATTTTTATAAACTGTGCATTTCTATTAGTGTGCAGAATTTTTGGTTTAACAAAAATATTATTTATATTTACAAGAGTGATATAGGAGTGAGAATGTACAAAACCATTTCTAATAGTGTGCATGTGAGTAGATTTAGTGTCTCTATGATACATGAAAGCATAATTCTTTTGTTTTGGCTTAAATTACAATATTTCTATATCTAACATTTGCATTTCCTTTTGGTGACAGCCTAATATTTTTATCAACAATAGCAGGCTTAGTGCTTATGGCAGTTTTAGCCTTAAAATTCATAATATTCTTATCTTTAGCTTTAGAGCTAGTAGGAACAATTTTAAATTCATTTAAACAAGTAAAAGTGCTAAGCGAATTTGGAGCAAAAGAGTGTGAAGCTTTTATAAAAGTAGTTGTTTGAGATATATTATCACTAAAAGAGTCAGAACCTAACCTTTTCTCGTTCAAAGGACTTTTGTGTTGTGATAGCATTACATCTAATATTTTTCCACCATACGAGAATGTTTCAAATTTATTCTTAATATCAAGCAGTTCTGATTTCAAAGAATTTATAATTTCAACATGTTTCTCTAAGTTATCATTATTAGTTACCACTTGAGCATTCAAATCAGAAAATGCATGTCAAATAAGATATCTTCATCACAGTCATGTTCATTATCATCACTATCATTACCATTAGTGTGACTAGAAGATACCTCATCATTTGCCATGAGACACAATAATGCTTCCTCTTCCTTATCTGAGGATGTTCCTTCAGCTACACTGTGTTCATCACTTGAATCATCCCAAGTGACTTTAAGTGTCTTCTTCTTCTTCTTCTTGTAATCTGAGGAGCTCTTCCCTTTGTTCTTTCTATTTAGTGTAGGACACTCACTTTTGTAGTATCCAAGTTTGTTGCATTCGTAGCATTTTATCATTGACTTATCAGTTGGTCCCCTCTTCTTTAGTTCTCTTTTCTTTTGAGAAAGCTTCATGAATTTTCTGAACTTCTTTGCATATAGAGCTAGCTTCTCCTCATTGAAATTTGTATCACTTTCATCAGATCCTTCATCTTCATCATCCGTTTCAATTTTCTTTGATTTCAAAGCTAAAACTTTCTTCCTTGAACCAGCTTCTTCTCTTTCTTCTTCAAGAGTCATTTCATAGGTCAGGAGGGATCCTATGAGATCATCAAAATTCAGCTTGTTCAAATCCTATTGTCTCTCGACCACAGCTCTTTTCATATGTCATTTCGGTGTCAAGGACCTGAGAAATTTTTTCACTCTTTGAGCATTAGACTTTAGGTCGCCCAAACCGGCTAACCCATTTAATATATCATTAAATTGAACTAACATACCATTTATAGACTCATATTGATGATTTAAGCTATTTATTTTTTATTCTTTAACTTTTTCAGCTCCTTCATGTGTAACTACAAGTTTTTTTCTAGATTTCATTTGTACTAATACATAAAGATATTCTATTGAATTCAGTTTGATCTAGTGCACAATAAAAAATATTCTTAACTTTCCAATGTAGTTTAATTAGATAGCTGGTTGTAGAGTCTAGTTCACTGTTAGAGAGAGGAACATGTACACCATTTAAAATTTTGGTAGGCATATCAAAACCATTTTCAATGACATCCTAAATGTCACAGTCCATGGAACATACATAGACTTACAATCTAATCTTTCAATAAGAGAAGTTAGATGCATTGAAAAGAGGAAGTCTAGAGGTAGACTGTCCCTCACATAGGGTAAACCCATTTGATGCCATTTTGGCTCTAGATTTTTTGAATCTATATGATATTTGTACATAGTTACAAATTTGTGAGCAACCTAAGCTCTGATACCAATTGTAGAATATAGATGGCACCAAGAGGGAGGGGGAGTGAATTGGTGTATTAAAATTTTCGACAATCTAAAAACAGTTATCTTAGCGGAAGCACACAAATGCAAATGCAAGAAAGAAGAAACACACAAAAAAATAAAGGTTTGTTGACGAGGTTCAGCCGAAACCCTGGCCTATGTTTCCGCTCCGGTCTTCTCGAGCTCGAGACCTCCGGAGATCATTAAACTCCTTCTTCAAAGGTGAAGGCTCCCTTACAATTTCTTCTTCTCCTTTCTTTCTCGCGAGGACAAGGAGATAACCTCTTACAAATGTTCACTCTTGAATGCACATTTTAACTTCCTTCTATTCTGGATTCGACACTCGAATTCTCAGAAGGAGGAACTCAGGCTTCTTCACTCAAGCTCTAGAGTTTGCTAATCAAATTGCCAAAGTTACTTCCCAAGACTCTTGGAATTACAATTTATACTTCGACACAAACGACCAAATCTCCCTCTCAGAAAACTAGTCGTTAATGCAAGTACAATACCCTTCACCTACTCCTCGGTCGTCTGCTTCCTCATCTTCGGTCGACCATTGTTCTGGTGAAGTCATACATTGAACTGCCGTCTGGTGCCTTGGTCATCTACCGTTCACCTTCAGACGTCCATAGTTAAGAGCTTTAGCCTTAGTTCATTCGTCAAGCTCCTTCGATCGTCCACCGATTGCATGCCAATCCTTTGATCGCCCGATTTTGACTTGAACTTCGTTCTTCAACACTTAACTAGTCGTCCACTGATTGCACACCAATCCTTTGGTCGACCTTTCTTTCAGTTGAATGCTCTTGTCAAGCTCCTTCAGTCGCCTGCTGATTGTACTCGAATCCATCGATAGTCCGATCTTGACTTGAACTTCATTCTTCAACTCTTCTCTTATCGTTCGCTGATTGCACACCAATCCTCTGGTTGACCTTTACTTCAGTTGAAGTCTCTTGTCAAGCTCCGTCGGTCACCCGCTGATTGTACCCCAATCCTTCGATCATCCGATCTTGACTTGAACTTCGCTTCTCTACTTCACTAGACGTCCACTAATTCTTCTTGAAACCTTCAAATGTCCTTTGTCTCTTTACTAAGTACTTCGGCAGTCCGCTCATCTCTCACTTAGATCCTTGGATGTCCTCTGTTCCCTTCTAACATTCTTCGGACGTCCTTTGTTCCCTTCTGACATTCTTCAGACCTCCTTTGACATTCTTCGAAATCTTTGGACGACCTTTCATTCTTCTGTCAAGTTCACTGGTCATCCTCTGATTGACTCATCAGCTCTCAGACGACCATTGTCTTCATGTGAATTACATCGGTCCTCCACTGATCCTTCGGACATCCTTTCTTTGTGCCTATCATTTCCTTGGTCGCCCACTACTTTAACACCAAAGCCTTCGGATGACCTTTACTTTCTTATGAAATCTTTTGGTCGTCCGCTCATCAACTTTGGACAACCTTTCATTCTTTGATCTCAACTCTAATGCACTCCCGATCATCCACTACTTTAACTCTTAAAGTTTTCGGACAACCTCTTTCTTCATCTAGAGTACTTTGGTCGTCCACTCTTCATCTTCAGACGACCTTTCCTTTTGCTTGTTATTCCTTTGGTCGTCAATTGCTTTAAGCCCTAACTCTCGGACGACCTCTTTCCTCAACAAAATACTTCAGTTGCCCATTATTCCTTCACGGTCGATCGCTCAATGCTTGACTCCATTTCTTCAGTCTTTGTTCATCATATCGGTAGGCCATTTCACATCATCTGGACGACTGCTCCACACTTAGGATTTTTCCTTTACGTCTTCTCTGTGCATAGGTCGTCCGTTCTTCAAATTCGGTCGACCTTTCATTGACTGAAGATAGAAAAATCCTGTCTTTCATAGATCAATTCAAAAAGTCAATAGTACAAACTAAGCTGCCTAAAAAATTTATGATCACCAAAATAATTTCGGGATCCTAGATTCAACACGTATATCTGTAAGAGAACATCATTATTTTGTTAGATCTCCTATTCTAAATATAGGGTGATTATTGAAGAGAGGGCAAAAGACAAATCCAAGAGAAATGTTCGAAGATAATACTAGATAGGTCGACATGAAGACCAAACCGTGATTCTGATGAAATATCTCCATTTCATTGGCTGAAGAGGGAGATTATTGGACATTAAACCCATGAGGCTCAAATAAGTTTAAATTAAATTAAAACTAATTAGTTAATGTGTTTGAGTTTGAGGCTGATTATAAGAGTCATATAAGATAAATAGAAGTCCTCTCTCCTTAAAAGGAGAGGATAAGACATGAATTTTTTTCTTGGTGTTTCTTAGTCCCAGAATTGTATAGAAAAAAGAGGGATTGATCTGTAAGAGATGAGAAGGTTTTGGAGAAAGAAGAAGAGATTTGGAGAGCAATAAATCAAGAACATCGTCAAATCGAGAGTTTTTCTAAAGATTTTTTGATATTTTTTACGTAAATTGTGCACGATATTAGTTTAAATTATTGAATTAATATATAGGAACTCAAGAGAGAGTTCTCAACAATATTAACCTCCTCCCTCGTGAATTTCTTACTCTCACACACGCGCATATATATACATATATATATATATATATATATATATATACTTATTTCTATATTTTAAAATTAATTATTATTCTTAAAAAATATTATAATATTTAAATATATATGCATATTATGGTATTTNATATATATATATATATATATATATATACTTATTTCTATATTTTAAAATTAATTATTATTCTTAAAAAATATTATAATATTTAAATATATATGCATATTATGGTATTTTCTATAAATATTATTTATATATAAATATCATATTTTTTCTTTTAATTTTTTTTGTTGAACCTCGAGGGATCATGTCCTTGTGAGATTTTCAGGATTGGCAAGGACGGGAGCAGATCGGCAAGAGTGGGGTGGCGGATATATTCTCCATTTATATTAGAGCCGTATGCCAATGTTGATTGTGCATAGCTCGTGGTCAAAAGAATGCAATGTATTATATGTTGCAACGATATACTCATTTTCTATAAACGACATTATATAAAATATATATGGTCTTATCACCATAAAGGGTCGACCAAAGAAAGGAGTTGAACCGATCGAGTTCAACCAACAATTATCCTTCGAGCTAGGAAGAGAGAGAAAGCATGATACTTTGTCACTACTTAGATCCCCATGGCAGGAGTACCTATTCCGTACGTGAACTTGAAGACTGTTTACTGTTTGATTATTCCCCCATAGCCCTCATGGTCGGATGACTGTTCGTGGTCCTTGACTCTTAATGAACGTCAATGATATGTACGTTAATCAACATTTATTAGCTAGTTTAACAATTGAAGCTAATTAGACCATGCGGGCAAAATTAGGTTTGTATTCTCACTCATTCACGCGCGATCAGTACGTCTTAGTTAAAGATGATCTGCAAGTTGTTCATCAGGTGCAGGTTCTGCCCAATTTGATGTACGTCTTCATTGTTCCTTTATAATTAATGTCTGGCTAGCTAACATTGTTCCAGTTTTCCTTTTTCAAAGCCACTTTAGAAAATGGAACCAGCCGCAGTTTACTTGACCCATGACTCCTTTATCGACCACTTTTGCTGGAATACTAAAGCACTTATCCATTTAATATTGTTATTGGAAATTTCCGATATATACTATATATATATAGTATATATATATATATTATATGTGGTTTTAAACGCGTGCATGATCTAAAGTTACTAATACTAATAATTTTAAGTCAAAAAATTGACTGTCGAGAAAAATATAATAAGATTTCTTTTGTCTAAAATTATTGATAATTTCCATGCAATCACATATATATATATATAGAGAGAGAGAAAGAGAGAGAGAGAGAGAGAAAGAGAGAGAGAGGAAAAAAGGTAAGGTTAAATTTTATATATACCTACTGGAAAGCATAATTCATATTTTTTAATATTGTCTCGTGCAATCATGTTTCATAGCAGGGTTTATAGACTTATCTGGCTGGTTGCGACTAGTTTTTTGTTGTACAATAGCGTGTGTGAGCTTGCGCGTGCATGTTGTGTGCACTTGGACTGTCCAAGTATTCAATAGAAACAACGGATGCTTCAATGAAGAGCCAGCCGCCTCATGGCACTGTTATACTTTTCAGGCCGACCAAAGGGCAACGGATGCACAAATAACTTTGGCTGGAATCTTAATTTGATGTGTGGAACAAAATATTTACAAGTGGAAGCATGCAAAAGTATATATGCAGCCCTTCCTAATTGCATGAACTGGACCCCTATTCCCATGCGCATGGCCCTTACCATTTGCAAGTTGATGCTGAATCTTCTTTTTGCCTACTATTTGCATGCCGGATCAACTGCATAACAAAAGAAAGAAAGAAAAAAATTCCATGGTTGAATGCAACAGCTAGCCAGCAGCTCATTCCTCTGACGTTGGAGGAAAAGATATGGATAGAGACTGGCGAAAAGAATAGGATGCACGAGCATTTTGCTGTACTGGATGTGATCTATTATGCATCAGCTCATATATATCCTCAAACTAACAATAACTGAGTTGTATGTAAAGATGACAGTTCATACGTGTTTGAACCTGTCAACTCGTTCTCATCGTGTTCATGATCATATTATTGTGCCTGAAATCATTAATTGAACAAAGATGGCTCTATGACAATCGTGTTCTGGCATAAACAAAATCGTATGGACCTTGCTGTGCTGGGCTGACCCTTTTTTTATTTTTTAAGCTAACTTATAGTTAATAATAGTATAATAATAACATATGAGTATATTTATAATTTATAGCTAGTTATAACTTATAATTTATAAAAAATATTACGCATCATATTTTTAGAAATTAATAATTAAGTATATACTATCACATAAGTATCTAATTATAGTTACTATATAAATATACTATACAATTATATAATAGACACTATCTATTTCAAGATACTATAATGTTATTAACAATTTTTACAAAAAAATCGTGGCTAGGCGGATTGCGTCATGCACTTCTTTTTTTTTGAGGCACGTTCTCAGTCACTGACTGATAAGTGCTTGATACTTGGTCCTAATTTTGCTTAAGTAGTGTGTTTTTCTAATTTTTCCTTTGTATTAAACTTATGACCTTCCTTCCATGGCTGAAATAAAAAATACTAGCAATTAACTAAATTAATATCATAATATGAATAATAAATAAGAATATATATGTAACCTTTTAACATTAATTTACGAAGACTTTGTTTTCTATATCATATTAATAATTTAGAGTGAATGCATGCAGTTTTTACCATTATATATAATGGTAAAAACTGCATGCATTCAGCATGAGTCATTATAAAACTAAGAAAATTTTAAGTTTATAAGATAAAGAAACATATGATTTAACATATTTAACCATAATTAAAAAATAAAAGAAACTTAATTCATACGACTCATATTTTTATATTTAGTTAACATTATTATATTAAAGAGGAAGAAGAAAAAAATTTTGAGCCCTCTAAAATTAAGGTAAGAAATTACATACAAATTGATAAAAATAATCAAAGGTTTGAATATTAATTATTTTAAAAGAGAAAGAAAAACAAATGTCTAATGATAAAAATAATTATTAAAGTTTATTATTTTTTATATTTACTATGATTACTAGTTATATATTCTTGGCATGTTTATATCGTCAAAAAAAGTCTGATATGAGATAATATTATAATAATAAAATTTATTTAAATTATTTATTTAAATTGGTCAAATTATAAGAAATAGCAAATTTTACTCTAGAAAGTTGAGAAAATATGCAAGAGCGCACTATTTAAACAATAAGCTTGTGATACTTGATATCAATAAAAAATAAATGCCACTAATATATTTATTAAATGTTAGATGATTGCAATGAATTTAAATTATTTAATCCAAAAGAAAAAGGTATAACAAAAAGAGAAAGAGAAGTTTTAATAAACATATTAGATAAAAAATGCTTTAGAAAATAGAGTTCAACAAGATTCGACTCCTGAAATCATGAACAATAATGACTATCAACAATTATGTTATGTGAAACATGTTAAACAATCTTCACACCTAAGTCTGCACATGTAGGCTTAGGTACGCACCTGCCTTCGCCCTTACTTAAGTACATGTAGAAAATCACAAATGAAAACTATTGAATCAGGTTAAGCTTTCTTTTGTTGTAAATAAGCAGAATTATATTTTCTTTTGTCATAAATAACCAGAATTAAGCTTTACATATATACGTTGTAACTTGACCAAAAATGATAGTCGGGTTAGTCCCTGAACAAAGAAGGTGGTTGTTGGCATTCCTCGAAAAGCTGGAGTGACCGATATTGGCCGCACTCACTCAGAAAGGAAGGATGGTTGTTGATAGTGCTAAGTTAGCATAGTCGGTGACAACTTCTTATAAATTGACATCATGTATGCCACTCAAAGACAAATTTATATGATATGAATATCAATAAAACTTGAGATTAAGATAGATATTTACACAACCCAAGTGACTTATCAGCCACCATAACTTATTAATTTGAATACAAGATGTTTTATCTTAGAGAAAAAAATATGAAATCATCTACATATTAACATAACAATCAATCTTGATACAAAGTTTCTAAACTAACAGTCAAGTATTTGTAAGACCAAAAACAAGTTTAGCACACAAAGATTCCTTCAAATGAGCTAAAATAAGTGATTAAATTAGCCAAACTTCTATCTTAACAAAACATAAATAGGACCTAAGTATATAAAAGCATTAAATAGTAAAGTAAATGAAGTTAAACAATAAGTGCAAATATTGTTTCAAAATGGTTTGTTAACTATTTAGGACTATATTAATTTAAAATTTGGATAAACTTTGACTTGATTTATCGAACTTAATGCTGACAAATTGGCATTGAGTCATATTTAGCTTAAATTGTCTTTTTGGCCCGATAAAAAGATCGAGTTGGGTCAAGTTAGATCTTCATTATGATCAATTTGATTTTGATATAGTTCTATTTTTTTAAATGTTAACCATGGTATGTACAAGTCTATTGGGCACTCATAAATTCAATTGAGACAACAACTTTAAATATCATTATAAGAAAAAAATGCTATTAGCGGCGACCGAGTCATCATAATATATTAGTGTCATAAATCGCCCAAGTGATGTTTCTGTGATGTGGTAACCTCACAAGGTTGTGCCACCTAATATTGGTCTTCGTTGGTGACAAGACATGAAACAATACTAATTAACATTGTTACTAATTCTAACATTATTTGTTATTAGCTTGTCTCTATGACGATGCTTTTATCAATCAATTTCAAGTTTTCTCAACCAAAGTTGCCTCATAAACTGACTTTGTGTCCCTATCACGTGCATATACTGATGTTAATGTGTGTCGCTAGCATATGGCGTTAATTGATATTGTTCTTGTGTCACTAAAGTGATGCTAGTATGAGGTGTGGATTATTTTGGATAATTGTGACTACAATAACACTATATGGCAAACCATCAAGTTGCTAGTATGATTGTTTCTAATGCATCTCGAAGCTACACATGCTTGAAATATTAATGGCCTTTTATTTTCAAATAAAAAGTTAACATATGCTATAAGTTAAAACTTTGATTATATTTTAAGGATTACACTTTCGAACCAGCGATACTCATGTTTTATGTTTACCTATTGTACTTACATAGGAATTCTCGTGCGATCAAAAAAAATAACACATAATATTATTTTTTATTGTTCCATTGGTTAAATTGATATTATGTGTACTACACTCATTAGGTATTATGGACTAAAAATTAGAAAGAACATATCCAAATTTAATTTGACGGACTAGGAAGTTCTTGCATTTCTCTAACAACTTTTTTGTTAGGAAAAAATGATAAGCACCTATTAGTAAAATGACTATGTAGGCATCTAAGTCCAAATATAAAAAAAATGATCAGTTAAGTGATACAACCTCCCAAAATTGATAAAAAAACATGTGTTCATCCAAAGTCGCTAGATAATCGACCTTATAAGTTCTCTTAATATAGGACTTTATACAAACAGGAAAATGATCAAGGAATTTCAAACATTCAACATGATATTGTGTATTCTCCATTCACACTTGGCATTCTTCTTCAAACTGTGGATTAATGATTATGAATCACTCTCAAAATGAACATTGGTGAAAGCCAACATCATGCATTTTGCAGAGTTCACATCACAATCTTATGCCTTTGGTTTCAATGTTGATGAAAAAGATCTTATTAAAGCACCTGCAACACAAAAGTGTATATTAGGTATTTATAATAGATACTTTAGGTTTTATATGAAAGAGTCATGTGAATGGAGTTTAACTAATAATACTCTATTGGGTCATTAACGATGTCCATAAGGATAATGGATATTGGCGTCAACGTGTTTATTAAAGTAAGCTAGGGCTTTCTCCTAAATAGCTATGGTAGATGAGTGCCATAATTGAAGTGAATGCTATTATGAAAAGTCCATAATCTTAAAAGGTAGAGTGGAAAAATAATTGGTCTAAGTAAGAAGAAGAGGTACAATAATTTCCTTTGAGAATTCAATTTCCATTTGATAATATATTTTGATATATAAGCGAATATGTGATTCATGTAATTTATATGATGATGGAAAAGATCCCAAAGTTGTAGTCGTACATTCAACAAGTAAATAGATGTTTCATTACTCAATGTCCAGTCTACATAAGGTACAAACACAATCGAATGAGGGTTCAAATATGAATAAACTTCATTAGTTGATGGTTTATTGTTGGAATTTAGTTTTAGCATAATCTCCACCACGAATATCATTGAACCAAATGTGAACATGTGTGTATGTGAATAGAGAGGGCGTCTCGACTCAAACTTTCAACAAAATAGATTTTGTATCAATACATGAACAAGAAAAGATAGAAATTATCAGTATAACATTTTCAAGTAATTTAAATGGTATAAGAATGAAAAAGAAAAGCATGGATCTTGTATTACATTAGTATCTCGATCATTCTCAATAAGTATTTTAATTTTCAATTTAATAACATGCATTAATGAATTTTCTTATGATGGATCCAAACAATGTTTTAAGTGTTAATTGAATTGGTGCAGGACAAAAGTGTGGGTGGACAATATTTGTGAGTTACCAAGTTAAGATATTGCTTCCCATTCAGTATATCTATAATTTCATTCGTAAATAAGAAGTTCTTAATTGTTGAAGATTCCTAACTCATAAACTTCGCATGTACTTGGATAATTGGACAATAGTCTAGTTGATCAAGTGTATCCCAAGCTTCCAAGCATATCATGACTCAGTTTGTTATTATCAATAGTTGTATATTGTTGATTCAAATTACATTTGATTGTAGATAGTTTTATACTTTGAGTATAAGGGTATGTGCATTACGTGACGATTGTGCTCTACATGGCTATGACTTGATCAGATGAAAGCTATTATTGATGAAAAAGTGAGTTTCAACGTGACTACTTGTTGAGTGAATGAAATACTTCAATATGACCCCTCAAACATGGAGAATAAAATGATATATAGTGACTTTTTCATTACTTCCGCTGATCTTTTGTAAAGAGAACAAAATAAGAAATATATGTGAGTAACTCCTTCGCGAACAAAATATACTTTGACATGTTTTGTTTAGTGGTGTAAAACTAGATATGTATCTAGGTAATGGTACCAAAATTGTTACATCATAGGATTAAAGAATGGTTTGTTAGTAGGCCAAACTCATTGATGTGTAGTGTGTCTAACTACGATTTAGATTTGGATTCATACACAAAAAATATAAACAATGTTGTGACATTAAAACCTGACGGTTCTAAAACCTTAGACACAATATTATCTACAAGTGCACGACTTTTATTATAGCACTAGAGTATCAAATCCACAAGAAGACAAAAGCAATTAAATACGGCATCAAGATCTAATTGAATAATTAAACTAACAAAGTTATGATCTAAGTAATTAAACTAAACTAAACTATTTTTTATAAAAAATTGGAATTTAGAAGATAAAATTGAATTTGCTAATGAAAGTTGATAAATTTAAAGAGTAAATACAATGATAAGAAAGATTAGAGTTGATTTTTATTATAGGAATGTTCAAATAATCAGTTCTTACATAATAAACATAGAGCTAAAAAAGTGCATTGAATTGCAATTAAAGAAAAATACTTTTCTAGAACTCGTTACTGTAGAGTTGTGAATACATCTGCTTTTGCAATGTCAATTTCTCGGTACTAAATTCACATTAACAAGGAATCTAAAACTACAAAAACTATAGCTCTTGGACTCTTAAATCAATGTATAAACCTCATCTTCAAACCCTTCTATTTCAAAGGGCACAAATATTATATTTACAATCTCACAATAATTTAGTAAAGTTTGAGGAAAAGCTAAAAGACGACTACTTTTGTTAACTGCCCATAAAATGCATGTCTTTCAAATAGTGGTTGATGGATATTTCTTCACTAGATTAGTTATAAACAATGACTTAATCTCTTGATACTCATCGGTGTTCTAAGCATTAGATGAATCTAAAAGTTTTTACATGCAAATGATAAAAAAAACATGAAAAATATAAACTCTCACTACAAATATTTGTGCATATAACTTCCTATTGATCTCATATCAGAATAGGAAACAATTCGAATCATAATCCCTCGTCTGTTAAATGCATTCCCTAGGACAATGGTCTCTCGACCTACTATTGCACTAAACTAACTCGCTTGAGATGTATTAGTCCATAGGGGTCCATGTATTATAGAAAATAGATAATAAAAGTAACTTCTTGGTTCAAATTTGTTCAAATTATTAATCGCACAATAAACACTACATAATCTAGAAAGGCAACAAAAATAAAAGAAAATGTGTAATAACCCAGAAAGAAATAGAAATAGGAAAGGAATGGATGTCCCATAGGCCCACTCACCCCAAACCCATAACTATAAGTCCAAAATACCATATAAACCCTACTATATAAGCCCCCTAAACCAGCCAACTCTTTCATTTCTCCCCCTCTCTTCTCTCTCTTAGCTCCATTTCCTCCACTCCACATAATTAGGGCTTGGAGCTCCCATCTCTTCCATGATGGTGACTTTTCTAGGATGATTTGTAGAGAGAAAGAGAGCTACAACAACAAGAAAAGGAATACTTAGAGGTTTCTAGATGAGGAAGGAGTAGAAAGAATAATCAAAAGGAAAAATTGTTTTAGATCTAAAACCCGAAGGTATGTAGAGGGATTCACTTCTCCTCCCAAATCATAATTTGGCATTGTTTCATTTGTGAATTCAATGATGCTTCATCAAGACCCATGGTTTTGTACATGAGGTTGGGAGAAGGGCAATTGATTGGTTAATTCTTGTGTGTGCATGAATTGATTAGATATGAAATGGATTAGCTTGTTCATGTGATACTATTGCTATGGATAAATTAAGTATGATTAGAATATGGAAACCTAAGGACTATGATAAAATTGTCTGCACATATGGTAAGTTGTCAATTGTATACTAAAACCTAATGCGTACTAATGTACTTTAAAACTTAGGGCTTATAAATGGTTAAATGGATTATTAGGGTGCAGTAAAACTCAAGGGTTATGTTAGGCTTGCATGCTCACATGTAAATTGCTATATTATTATGCCTATAGTGAAATTACAAACCTAGGATTTTTGAATGGTTAAATGGAACATTAGGGTGTAGCCAAAACTTAAAGTTCATTGCCAGAATTGTAGGCACACATATACTTATCATTCTTGTGTCGACACCCTAATGTCTCTTATGATCATGGAAACCTAGGGTTCAATATTTCTAGTTAGAACATTGAGATTTGAGCTAACCTAAGGGTTATGGGTAGAATTGCATGTACACATGTCATGTTTCCCAAATTAGCATTTTTATGTCGAAACCCTAATGAGGATTATACATTTGAAATTTAGGAGTTATGGTTAGATTGAGAGATTGGATTGTCAACTCTGGGCATGTTAAGCATTAGATGGCGTTAAGATTATGCTCAAAACCTAAGGTATATGACTAGAAATGTATGTACACACATTAGGATGAGTAATAACTAGTGTAAGAGAGTAAACCCTAGAAGTCATCTAGAGAATCGCCCACAATGTGTGTCAGGACAGGGTTCACAATCCATGAGGAAATCTCGCGATCGTGAATTCGACCCTCACGATCGTGAAACCCATTTCACGGGTTGTTAGGCTAAGGGATTGAAATGAGAACTTTCTATCACTGTCGTGAAGCCCATTTCACCGGCCATAGGTTTAAGGAAACAAAATGAGACCTCTCTTTCATGGCCGTGAAATCCATTTCACGGGCTATAAGTCTGAGAGGTTGGAATTGAGCCTTTTTGTCATGATCGTGAAGTCATTTTCATGGGTCTTGAGGTCAAGAAAATGAAACATTTTATGGGTCGTGAGTTAAGGAGACGTAATGAGACCTCCCTGTCATGGTCGTGGAACACATTTCACATGTTAGAGGTTGGAATTGAACCTCTATGTCACGATCGTGAAGTCACAAAAATGAAATAGAGCTCTTTTTCATGGCTAAGAATCCCATTTCACGGGTCGTGAGAACCTGACTTCAAAACCAAGAAGCCCATTTCACGAGTTGTGTAAGTCGCTGCTTTCTGATAAGTTTAGTTTTTATTATTGAATTATTTTGTACTTGAATGGTCTAGTAATATGATCTCTTTTCTATTGAATTAAATTGTTTATCATGTGAATTTATCTCAATTCCTATTGAATTTTTTTATCTTGTGAATTATACGACATGCTCTTTTGTGTAAGAAACTTGGTTGATTGTGAAAATTAAATTAGGACTCATGCTCACACAACAAAAAGTCTTGTTTGGTGATTGTCACATGAAAACCGAATTGCATGCTCAGTCGTAAATAGGATTAAATTGTTTGATTGAAATTGGCTGAAAAAATTTTGGCTCCCTCGGTAATTCGAATAAATTGTCTGAACTATTGATTGATTGATATAATAGCTCTAGACGTGGGGTGTGTGTACTCCCTTCATGAGAAAACATATGGGTGCATATGATCACACGGGTCTAGCTAGCCTATTATGAATGTGGTACATGCCAACTTGGAAGCGCCATGGAATAATAATCACACAATTTGATTGATGATTTAATTCTATTGAACCATTGAACATATACTTAAAAGATAAAAATTGAAAATTGAGCATGAATTGATTGATTGAATTGAGCATTAATGTGAAATTATGCTATTGATGTTCATGCCTATATCGATATTGGGATTGATAAGATTGAAATTGAATATGAATCATTAATTAAATTATTTATACAATATTCCTTGATCATTATGTTTGTTATACTGTCCCTCGTGGAATGGAGTCGTACTCGACATACTCTAACCCGAGAGATTCTTCCTTATACTCTATATCCGTGAAGGTGATTCAAAATGATGGACTTGAAGAACCTTGGCTTCCTTGTGTAACTCGGATATATTGTCCAAACTATTGATTGATTGATTGATTGATCAACTCTAGACGTGGAGGGTGCATACTCCCTTAAGGAGAAAACAAATGAGTGCATATGATCACCCGAATCATTATGACGTAGGGGTTGCAACTGAACTATTGATTGATTGATTGAATCACCCATTATGGTCGAGGTACATACCATCTTCGAAAACCCATGGAATAATAACCTGACAACTTGATTGATGATTAAATTTTATTGAACAATTGAACTATGTTTAAAAGATAAAAATGGAATTGGGCATGAATTTTTTAATTGTATTGAACTGAATTGAATTGAGCAGTAATGTGAAATGATGCTATTGATGTTCATGCCTATATCAAAATTGATATTGATAAGATTGAATTAAATTGATAACTGGGCAATTATATGTCATAATACTATTGATGATCTTGGCCAATATTGTTATTGAATTGAAAATGGATAATGATAAGTTTGAAATTGAATATGGATCATTAATTGAATTATCTATACCTTGATCATTGTGTGTTTGTTGATGAGCAAAAGTTTGTGTATCAAAAATAAAGGTGGTACTAGGTTTCTGGACCTGGGGGCACTTGGATAGAAATGAGCAATCAACAAGTCTTAAGATAAACCTAAACACAACTCCAACCGCAAGTATATGGTCATCCTTGTAGTATTTTAGGGTCGAATCAATAGGGAAATCAGAAATTCAAAACTCAACCTCTCTATTCTACCACGAATCGAAATCAAAGAGAAAGATATTTTGTGCATAAATTTAGAATAAGTAGAACAAAAATCTGAAAAGGAAAGTAAATGAATATATTTGGTATTTTTAGATTTAAGGTAAGTAAAAATAGAACCCATGTGAAGGGGAATCAAGTTACTCGAATAGGGAAGACAATTGGGACATGAGAATCATTTTCGAATCCTACTTGCCAATGAACACATGAAACTCAAATAAAGTCGACTTGAGAAATTAAGAAATCAAACCTAGTTACTCTCACAGTCAAGGCTTAAACTTAAATCCCTAGAGGCTTCTCACATGCAATCACTCGATGCTATGGATAGCCCCTCTCCAATCAACCCTAGGTACTTGTGGGAACCTCTCGGCCTCATATGAATACCTTAGACAAAGGAGTTCTCCCTCTCGGTCTCAACCCCTTGCTAAACGATATGAATGACAAGATGACAAAGATAAGAACTAATTGTTATTTCTCTTTAATGGAGAGAGGTCTCCCTCTCGGTCTCAACCTTCCACCGAAGATAATAACAACAAATAGCTCTCAATATTAAAACCAATCACATACATAATATCTAGGGTGAGAACTACACATTACTTCTCCTCAATGGAAAGGTTCTCCCTCTTGGTCTCAACCTTCCAACAAAGATAAGGCAATGAGTAGCTCTCCACATCAAAGCATACACATGCAAAGCATCATGAATGAGGACTGCACGCCATATCCCCTCAATGGAATGGGTTCTTCCTCTCGGTCTCAACCCTCCAAGGAGTAGATAGTGAGCAGTTCATAGCATCAGAATCAGCATATATACAAAGCATACAATGCAAAGGAAAGATTGGAAAGTCCAATAGTAGCATATATGCATCAAAAGATAAGTTCATATAGCAAGTAACAGTTCTCAAATCATCACATGTCCTGACCTAATCGTTTAGCCTCTCACAGCCATCAAACACATCACAAACATGATAATACAAGAGTTCATCATTGGACATTAATATAAATAAGAATCGCAAAACATAAACCAATGATACTCTCCAAATCTCAACGTAGAAACCTCCTTCTTCGGCTCTGGTTCTTTCTCTCTTCAACAATGGCAGCTCCACTCGATGCCTCTTCCCGGATTGCAGAATGGGCCCCTATTCTCTTTCCATTTTGCCTTTTTATCTTCCTCCTTTTCTCTCATCCAATACTTAGATGACACTTGTCATTTGCATAGCCTTGTCAATATTCCTTGAAACCGCCAAGGAACCTTCCTCATTTGAACCACAACAACAGGTAAAGGGATCTGCAGATTCTATTTCGTATTTTGTCTTCTAGTGAGTTTTGGCAGGTAGTGATGGCAGATACCCCCAGGTCCGATTTTCAACGCAGGTGCCCCCATGTATAGTTTCCTGAACACATGTTATTGGGCCTTGGATAATTACCTGCAGGAAAGATCAGGCATAAATCATTCATATCTTTAATAAAAAAGATCAATGGGGTGAAAATGTGTATTTATGCTCAGGAATTTCAAATGATGCAAATATTATAAAAAGATGTGGCAATGTATGTAAATGATGCATAATTTCATGAGAAGGTGTAATCTTTGCATATGAAAATGGGTAGTGAATTCCTTGTCATCATAATTCCCCCAAACTATGAACCTGTAATAATTTACACAGGAAAGAATTACAAAATTTAAGGCCAGATAAATAGTAGTTCAAATCGGCCACACTATGAACCTGTAATAATTTACACAACTCTCCCTAATCGATCAAATCCCCCCAGCCATCATGTGTTTTCTTAGCCAATTAGCCTCCTCCTAAAATCGTTGAAACTCAAGTCTAGTGCACAACCGAAGATGCAAACTGGATAATCCCTTTCCACAACCCCCTCTCTAGACTCACAATCCTTGATAGGAAGTAGAAGTAATGTTGGTTTACTTGCACACACAAATGGGTTACTAACCCTTTTTCTTCACTTTCCCCTTCTTTTTTTCGGATAGGGTTACTAACCCTTTTTTTTTTCGGATGGGGTTACTAACCCACAAATTTTTTTTCGGATAGGGTTACTAACCCTTTTTCTTTTTTTCCCTTTTTTTTTGAATGGGGTTACGAACCCTCTTTATGGAAGAAGGAGTAAACCAACAATGGATACAAGGATTTGGAAAGAACTAGAGAGTGGCATGAACATGGTATCATCCAGTTGCTATGAGTTTTGATTCTATTTGGGAGCAGTTATATGTATTGGTTTCATCTAGTTAATAATGACCAAGGATTCTAACAAATTGGGGTGAGAGTGTAAAAACACTAAGGTTACATAATGTTTTATATCCTGGGCTAAGTAAGCAGGAAAGTGTATGCCATAATTATGACGAAGAGGTGTGTGAAAATATTGTCATGCTGCAAAAGGGATGACTTCAAAATTTCTATACATATTTAAACCAAAAGGTAGGCATGGTAGCTCAAATGAAATGGAGTTTTGAGAAGAGTAACCATACCATTGGCTCCCCCAAACTTAAATTCAACACTGTCCTCAGTATTGATCTAAGTGAGGGAGAGAAGTTCTCTAAGGGTTTGCGGTTGAGAGCTGGGGCTGGCGACAGTGACTCCTAGCTTGTCAGCGATTGATTAGAGGAGACTTCTGAGGTGTTTTTTCTCCTTCCACAACTTGGTGTTGTGGCCTAGGATGGATGACAATAGTGCATTCTGCTTCGCCATCTGATAGGTGTACATGTCGGGTGTTGCTGTAGTGGTGTTAGCTTCTATTGGGTGGGGGCTGCTGGAGACTCAACTTTGTCCCTGATGGTGGAGGTTACAGGAGCAGCAACTTCTTGTGCGATGGGGGTAGCTTGATGTTCAGAAGGAGTGGGGGTAGATTTTTCCCGAGTGGGCTTCTTCTTCCTGGTAGAGGTAGTGTCAAGCGTGGCTAGAGTAATCTTGATCTTCTCGGTCGGAGAGGTGGGGTCAGTTGGAATGGGGATAGTTGGGACTGTCTTCTTTATTTTGCAGATTGTAGGGGATGCAGGGCTAGGTGATCATTTCTTCCTCTTTCCTTTTGATAGTTGTCGTAATCCAGAGGCGGCTGCAGCAGCGGCTGGTGAGGTAGGGTCAACCACATGCGTCTTCTCCAGCAACCTGTTTTGCTTCTTTGTCACTGTTGTGCGGCCAGGGTCAGGCAACTTGATGTAATGATAGGGATCTCTGGGGTTGAGTAGGTAGTATACACCTTGGAGACAAGTGACTATCTTCATGTGTAGAGGCTTTTCATTTCCAGTGTCCCCTTAGTTGAAATGTCTTTCAGGGCTTTGATGTCGACGCCGCAAGCTTTCGCAATAGGTGTTACCAGTCCACCTATAACCACAGTCCCCTTGTCCTGGCGAGCCATCTTGTAGGAATTAGAAAGAAATATGCCCACCAGATCGATCTTTTTATGTTGTAGAAAGGACCAAGTTCAATCTCCCTAACACTTGACTTTGTGTTGGTGCGACCGAGAAGGGTGTTCGCCAAGACCTTATAAAAGTATCGGATGACCAAGTTTCTGATACACGTGGATATGGCGCGCTTGATTTGCAGCTCATTCTGGCCAGTTATCTGTTTCCAGACTACTTTGGGATCATAGGTAGATGCCTTCAGGGCAGTCGTAGAAGGTAAACCCATCACCCTTCCAACTTGATCAAAAGTCCAATTGAAATCCTTATGAATAGGCAAAATTGTACCTGACGGTCATCCTCATCGATTTCTAGACTGCTGAAGAATTCGTTTGCTATAGCCTGACATGTATCCCACCCTTGAAGGAAGAAATCAGACGCGTGCATCCCCACGGTCAGTTTCTTGAAGTCATCATAAAATCCGAGCTTTTTCATAGCGTCCAGGTCCAAGAATTTTGTTGGGTGGAAGGCTCGATTGCTCAAAATGCGGTGACGATGTTCATGCGTCGAGTCTTTGAAGACGAATTGTCCTGGGCAATGAAGAATCTTGCTGGTGTATTGTGTCTTCGAGGTAGGAGTGGCCTCTCGTGAAGACTCGGGGGTAGCTGATATGTCAATGGACTCTTTAGATGATGATTCAGCAGAGATGGCTCTGTCAGACACTGCAGTCGGTATTGCGACTTGTTTAGGAGGTTCAGATGTTGTTGAAATAGGTGGGGGCCGGGGCAGGGTTGGTGGTGACAATTGGGGTTTCTGCAGGCGTCGTAGGTTCCGTTGGAGGGAGACCTATACATGGTGATGGTGGAATGGAGGTCAGGTAGTCGGGTAGAGGTTCGGTGGTGGCTAGTGATGCATGCATTTTATAACATATTTTAGGACCTGCATTAGGCATAATTTTGAGTTATTTTTGCATCGCATGCATCTATTTTATTCTTTATTTGTTCATATTGTTTCGAGTCATGATTCTACTCTTGTTGGTGACTATTTTGTAGGAAATCAATTGAAGAGGCTAAGGACGGGAATCAACTCACAAATGCGCGCATTATTCGAAAGGAAATCAATTTCTAGTGCTCATCACAGGCCGTGAAAAGTCATTACGGGCCGTGATGAAGGTGATGAAGCAACAATTCGGCCGTCACGAAGCGTTATGCACCATCACTTCAGCAAACCCAAGTTCAATTTGTTATGGGCCATTATGCAATATAAGTTGGTGACTTAGGGGGTGTTTTGTAAACATCAAATGTGTGGTCAGGGCTTTGTGGTGGAGAAGGTATGGTCGGAGCTGACGGGGGAAAGGTCAGGAGTTTATGAGTTGGAGTAGTTGATGGTGTCTCGGATAGTAGCATTGCAAATGGTGGCGACTCATCAGAGCTCGATGAGGAATCTAAGGAGGGCGTAGAGGGTCACTTGCTTGGAGGCATCCCGACACATTTGGTGACGATGACCTTACGCTGGACTGGTGTAGAAAAGGTGGTCCTTGTGGAGGAGACGACGCAGAAGCAGGAGCCGGTGGCGTAGGAATGGTTGGGGTGCTTCTTTCTTCTCCAAGGGTGATAGGATTTGTCAATGAACACCTTGTAAATCCCTTCTTTGGTTTCAAACTCCAGGTGCGAACGGTAGCTGGTCCTCTTGTGGCGATCATTGTCCCTTTTATCTCGACTTTGGAAATCATCGGTGGTGGAAGGTGAAGGGTCGAAGGTTTAGGGTTCATGGCGATTAGGGGTGATGGGTGGTGTATTCGAGTCGATGTAGTGCTGGTAGTGGAGAAGGGGTAATAGGTGGTGTTGTTCAATGTATTGTCCATCTCTAGCCAAGGCGTGATATTGTCCACTCTGGGCCTTAGCCCGCACGGTTTTACCAAAACGCGTCACACCTAGTGAAGGTCATGTCTCCATATATACCCAGCATCTCCCCCATGACTTGTGCATGTGGGACTAATCCAAGGTATGCCTCTTTCATCCTTCCCTCCTAAGGGGACTCAACGTCCTCGTTGAGTGATCTCCCACCATGACACAGAGGCCCACACAGAGTGGCTCTGATACCATATGTAACATCCTTGGCCAATGCGTGATATTGTTCGCTCTGGACCTTAGCCCGCA